>JAVSCE010007573.1:0-118463 GCA_032199065.1 Smutsia gigantea
TTAGTTTTGTCTTGTTTTGTGGCTATGGCCTTCTTGTAAGTTTGAATTCTAGCCAGTGATTTCACAATGTCTGCCATTACTAGCAATAGAGTAAGGCAAAAAAGTATACATCAGCAGAATGTAATCACACTTATTGGAGATCCATAGATTATGCCCTATTTACAGTAGGTTTTACTACAGTTTTTTCCCAGAGTAAAATCTAATTCCTTCAGGACAGAACATATCTTGATCAGTCTAGTATTCTCTGATAGAAGTTAGCAAAATGCCTTGCACTAAAAGAAACACTGGTCTGGCTGCCATAGTACATTGATATCCCAACATGATTTTGTTTGTCTTTGAGGTAGGCAAAATAGCTTTAGTCAAAAAAAATTTCCTATAGTAAAAATCTCTACTCTGTTTTTGATAACCAGATACTTGTTTTGTGATTTAGGGGGAAAATATGCCTAAATTCTGGGACTTATGAAAGACTGCCCACACCTGTCTTACTGGCCCTATAAATTACATGCTTTCTCCTGTGCCTTGAGGGGAAACTTTATTCTCTTGAGGGTAAAGGTAGGCAGTGAGACAATGAGCAACACTTCTTTTTGGGCAACAGCACACATACCCTAATCTTTCATAGGACTCTCCAATTGGTTGGTCCATTTCTAAGCAGTAAAATTCCTAAAATTAAGTTAGTTTATTCTGTAACGTAATCTGAACATTTCCTTCTGCTCCATTTTCCTGAAATTCAGCTAAGAATCTTGACAATCTTCTAGGAACATTTAATTTACTGCAGTGAACCTATTTCATAGGATAAGAAGTTCAAAACTTGTGATGTGCCCCAATCCATTTATAGAAATTTGGTTGTTCTATAGATTTACAGAAACTTGATTTCATAATGACATATAAAGCTAGTGTTCATAAAAGATTTGGTAGTAATTTATAGTTAATACTTAATGATGAAGACAATGATGTGAAATATAGAAAAAATAAGGAAATTTTAATTTTTATGTGAAAGTTATAAATGCATATTTTTCTTTTTAATTTTTTCCTTAATTGGATAATAACCAAACAATTATAATAAGTTATATGTCCCTGATGACAATGCCTTTATGGTATGCTCTCCGGAAGCTCCTTGAGGAATTGAAGAATTACTGTTAGCATTAAGATAAGAATATAATGTGATGATTGAAGAAAAGGCACTAGATTTAGAAAGGTTTTATTACATACTGAAAATATCAAAAGTTTCACACAGGCTAACTTTCCTTGTGAAAATATTGTATAGAATCCTAGCAAGCTTTCTAATATAATTTAGAATATTCTGTTCCAAGTTATATTTGAGAAAAATAGGAAATTAGCAGGAAACATCTATTTAAAAAATAGTTTTGTTTCTTTTGCCTCAAAAAGGATAAAGATTTTTTTAATGTGAGAGTACATTTTGAATATTACTTGAAATATCTAATTAGGTTTATAAATCTGCAAGGTTACATAATTAAGATTTTTGCCATAAATGTTAATAGGTTACATATTAGATATGAAATGTAGCGGTGGGTTAGCAACTGTAGAGACGCTCTCGCTGAGTGCTGGGAGAGACAAGCAGTTTTTAAATCACTGTTTCTATTTTGTGGTCACTTTGCTTCTTGCCCCACCTAGTCTTCAGTGGTACTGTTAGTCATAACTACCACTCATCTTGTAGCTCAGGGCTAATGGAAAGGAGATATTTTTTTTAATAATATTACAGTGTGTGGTAAGGACAAAGAAAAGCTTCAGTCAATTGGTACTGTTGGCTTTTCATCTTCTATTTCTTTAAATACTTACTTACATTTTATAGAATTATAAAGTAACCTCTGATTTTTGTAGAATTCCATTGTCCTCTTTCCCACATAGTACACTGATATTTCAGGTCCTGTTTTTATGTTTATACATTTTCTATTTTTCTTAAAATATTTTTTCTTTAATGAAATAAAAAAAATTTGTTATCTGGTAGAATTTTGTAAGTTTCACCATATTTAGATTTCTTTTGAACTGGTTTGACTTGTTAATTTAAAATGTCATTAAAATTTTTCACTTACAATTTTATGGTATAATTTATTTCTATGGAATTATAAATTTAGTTAAAAACATTTCTACATTGTACTGAAGGTTTTTGACTCACTATAAAGACAACTAAAATGCTTAAGTATGTTGCTATTAAAGAAAAATTCACTAATGACAAGTCAACATGATTTGAATTTTCATACACATTTGTAAATTGGTACTAATTACTTTCCTTTTTTAAGTTACAGCACCTAGAGAAGAAATAGTGTATCTCGTTTATAAATTAGTTTGTCATTTCAGATTAGGGCATAGAATAAGGTTCAGTAGAAAATAATGTTACCCTTAGGCCTCTGAGAAGCCCTTATGTAATAAAATATTATGAAAGTATTGAAATTGAAGCTTTATGTGCTGTTATATATATTTTAAAAAGATGAATGATATAGAATATTATCAGAAGACATGAATATCTTTGAAGTGCTCTTAATCCCATTGTTGGAAGGTGCTTTCAGATTACACTGGTGGTAGATAATACACTACATTATCCTATATCTGATAAAACAAGTTTACCTTTAGAAATTAGAAATTCCTATACTAATTTTCATTTCAGATCTTCCCTACAGAGTGGCTGGCATCTTTATGCTGATCTGGAAATGAAGATCTTGAGTGTGATCTTGTAGTTAAAACATTATGCAGACATTAAGTATCAACTAGCCATTAGAAAAGTGTAAATTAAGACCACATTGACAGATGGCCAACAGGCACATGAAAAGATGCTCCACATCGCTAATCATCAGAGAAATGCAGATTAAAACCACAATGAGATATCACCTTACACCAGTGAGGATGGCCAACATCCAAAACACAAACAACAACAAATGTTGGCGAGGATGTGGAGAAAAGGGAACCCTCCTACACTGCTGGTGGGACTGCAAATTAGTTCAACCATTGTGGAAAGCAGTATGGAGGTTCCTCAAAAAACTCAAAATAGAAATACCATTTGACCCAGGAATTCCACTCCTAGGAATTTACCCTAAGAATGCAGCAGCCCAATTTGAAAAGACAGATGCACCCCTATGTTTATTGCAGCACTATTTACAATAGCCAAGAAATGGAAGCAACGTAAGTGTCCATCAGTAGATGAATGGATAAAGAAGAGGTGGTACATATACACAATGGAATATTATTCAGCCATAAGAAGAAAACAAATCCTACCATTTGCAACAACATGGATGGAGCTAGAGGGTATTATGCTCAGTGAAATAAGCCAAGCCGAAAAAGACAAGTATCAAATGATTTCACTAATATGTGGAGTATAAGAACAAAGAAAAAAACTGAAGGAACAAAACAGCAGCAGACTCACAGAACCCAAGAACGGACTAATAGTTACCAAAGGGAAAGGGACTGGGGAAAATGGGCGGGAAGGGAGGGATAAGAGGGAAAAAGGGGCATTATGATTAGCAGATATAATGTCGGGGGGGTACGGGGAGGGCAGTACAACTCAGAGAAGACAAGTAGTGATTCTATAGCATCTCACTACGTTGATGGACAGTGACTGTAATGGGGTTGGTGGGGGGGACCTGATGAAAGGGTAGTTTAATAACCATAATATTGCACATGTAATTGTAGATTAATGATAATAAAATAAATTATATTAAAAAAAAGACCACATTGAGATATAACCATACACTCATTAGAACAGCTAAAATGAAAAATAGTGACTACCAAATGCTGACAAGGATGTAGAGAAACTGAATTGATTACACATTGTTTGGAGATGACATGATATTGTACATAAAAAACCCTAAAGAATCCACTCCAAAACTACTAGATCTAATATAGGAATTCAGCAAAGTTGCGGCATACAAAATTAATACACAGAAATCTGTTGCATTCCTATACACTAACGATGAACTAGCAGAAAGAGAAATCAGGAAAACAATTCCATTCACAGTTGCATCAAAAAGAATAAAATACCTAAGAATAAACCTAACCAAGGAAGTGAAAGACCTATACCCTGAAAACTACAAGACACTCTTAAGAGAAATTAAAGAGGACACTAATAAATGGAAATTCATCCCATGCTCTTGGCCAGGAAGAATAATATTGTCAAAATGGCTATCCTGCCTCAAGCAATCTACAGAATCAATGCAATCCCTATCAAAATACCAACAGCATTCTTCAATGAATTAGGGAAAATAGTTCTAAAATTCATATGGAACCCCAAAAGACCCCGAATAGCCAAAGCTAACCCAAGAAGGAAGAATAAAGCAGGGGGAATTAAGCTCCTTGACTTCAAGCTCTACTACAAAGCCACAGTAATCAAGACAATTTGGTACTGGCACAAGAACAGACCCATAGACCAGTGGAACAGAATAGAGAGCCCAGATATAAACCTAAGCATATATGGCCAATTAATATATGATAAAGGAGCAATGGATATACAATGGGAAATGAGAGCCTCTTTAACAGCTACTGTTGGCAAAACTGGACAGCTCCATGTAAGAGAATGAAACTGGATTACTGTCCAACCCCATACACAAAAGTAACTAAAAATGGATCAAAGACCTGAATGTAAGTCATGAAACCAGAAATCTCTTAGAAAAAAATATTGGCAAAAATCTTTTGGACATAAACATGAGCAACTTCTTCATGAACATATCTCCCTGGGCAAGAGAAACAAAAGCAAAAATGAACAAATGGGACTATATCAAAGTAAAAAGCTTCTGTACAGCAAAGGATACTATCAGTAGAACAAAAAGACATCCTACAGTATGGGAGAATATATTCATAAATGACATATCCGATAAGGGGTTGACATCCAGAATATATAAAGAGCTCACGCACCTCAACAAAGAAAAAGCAAATAAGCCAGTTAAAAAATGGGCAGAGGATCTGAACTGACTCTTCTCCAAAGAAGAATTTCAGATGGCCAACAGGCACATGAAAAGATGCTCCACATTGCTAATCAGAGAAATACAAATTAAAACCACAATGAGATACCACCTCATACCAGTTAGGATGGCCAACATGGAAAAGACAAACAACAACAAATGTTGGTGAGAATGTGGAAAAAAGGGAACCCTCCTACACTGCTGGTGGAAATGTAAACTAGTTCAACCATTGTGGAAAGTGGTATGGAGGTTCCTGAAAAACTCAAAATAGAAATATCATTTGTCCCAGGAATTCCACTCCTAGGAATTTACCCTAAGAATGCAGCAGCCCAGTTTGAAAAAGACATATGCACCCCTGTGTTTATCGCAGCACTATTTACAATAGCCAGGAAATGGAAGCAACCTAAGTGTCCATCAGTATATGAATGGATAAAGAAGATGTGGTACATATACACAATGGAATATTATTCAGCCATAAGAAGAAAACAAATTCTACCATTTGCAACAACATGGATGGAGCTAGAGGGTATTATGCTCAGTGAAATAAGCCAGGCAGAGAAAGACAAGTATCAAATGATTTCACTAATATGTGGAGTATAAGAATAAAGGAAAAACTGAAGGAACAAAACAGCAGCAGACTCACAGAAGCCAAGAATGGACTAACAGTTACCAAAGGGAAAAGGACTGGGGAGCATGGGTGGGAAGGGAGGGATAAGGGGGCAAAAGGGGCATTATAATTAGCACAAGTAATCCTGTAGCCAGGGACACGGGAACGGCAGTATTTATAGAGAAGACAAGTAATGGTTCTATAGCATCTTACTACGCTGATGGACAGTGAGTGTAGTGGGTATGTGGGGGGGACTTGATAATAGGGTGTCTAGTAACCATAATGTTGTTTAATTGATTGTACCTTAACGATACCTATATATATATATATATATATATATTCATGGAAGCAATAATAGCCCAAAACTGGAAACAGCAAAAATGCCCTTCAGTAGATGGTTAAAAAACTGTAGTATATTCATATCATGTTATAGTATTCATCAATGAAAAGGATCAAGCTGTTGATACATTCAACAGCTTGGATGGATCTGAAGGACATTATGCTGAGTAAGAAGAAAAGCTATCTCAAAAGGTCATATATTGTTTGATTCCACTTGTATAACAGCCTCAGAAAGAAGAGTTTTAGAGATGGAGAACAGATTAGGGTTTGGTAGGAGTTATGGATGATGGAGGGTAAGAGGGTGGGTGTTACTATAAGTGGGTGGCATTAGGTAGATCGTTATGGTGATGGAGTAGTTCTGTATCTTGATTGTGTTGGAGGTTACATTAATCTACATGTGTGATAAAGTGGCATAAAATTATACACTCACATTGTAACAATCTCAGTTACCTGGTTTTGATATTGTATCATATTTACCTTAGTTGTAACCAATGAGGGAAACTGGATAAAGGGCACATGGACCTCTCTGTACTATTTTTTTAATGCGGTAAAGTTTTCATAAAACTAACCATTTTACAGTGTACAATTCAGAGGAATTTAGTATATTTATAATATGTGTAAACATTGCCTCTAATTGATATGAGAAATAGGTGCTTGGTCTCATAGCAAGAAAAAATTCAAGAATGGGCACAAAAAGTGGTTGAACATTAAAATTTGGAGATCTAGAGTTCAGAAAAAGGTAAGAGTACATGCCTGAGACCCAGAGGTGGTTGCCCCGAGGGAAAATTATATAAAGGGAGATGAATATTCACTAAGTAGGACTAGTTTTCAAAGGGAACAAGTGGAGTTTTTTCGGAGTTTATGCTTGTTCCACCCTTAAGTTGGGCGGAGGGATTTATGACTATATTTGGTTCCATTGGAACTGTCATGGTACAGGGAGGTGTGATTTTTACTATGGTAATGACAAAGGGGCATGATTTTTATTGTGTTAATGGATTTTGAGGTGAAGTTTCTGTCAATTTCTCCTCCATGTTGGAGCTAGGCAGTTTTGGCCAGTCAGTTATCTATATTCTTACTCTGCTCATCCTGTAAGAACAGCTTACACAGAACGTGTAGAATGTAAACAGGTATCTAGTTGAACGTAAGCACTGGCTTAAGTCCCCCTGCTCATGTCTGGCTATTTACCTACTCTGACAATTCCAAAACATTTTTATCATCCCGAAAGAAAACCCTGTACCCATTAAGCTTCTCTGCCTCATCTCCTCCCAGGCCCTGACAACCACTAATCTACTTTTATATTTGTGGATTTACCTATTCTGAATATTTCATATAAATGAAATCATACAGTATATGAATTTTGGGGTTTGACTAATTTCATTTAGCATAATATTTTTAAGGTTAATATATGTTCATATATCCTTCATTTCTTTTTATGACTGAATAATATTCCATTGTATGGATATACTCTATTTTGTTTCATCTGTTTATCAGTTAATGGATATGTGGGTTGTTTCCAGGTTTTGGGTATTGTGAAGAGTGCTGCAATGAACATTTATATGCAACTTTTTGTTTGAACATCTGTCTCCAGTTCTTTTGGGTATATTCCTAGAATTGGAATTATTGGGTCACGTGGTAATTCTGAGAATTGCCATACTGTTTTCCAGAATGGCTAAGCCATTTTTCCCTTCAGCAGTCTATAAGGGTTACAATTTCTCCATATCTCCACCAACACCTGTTATTTTCCTTTTTGAAAAAAAGTATTATTGCATATTTGAAACTTCCTAAAAGAGTAGATCTTAAAAATTCTCATTAAAAGAAAATGGTTTTTGTAACTATATATGGTGATAGATGTTAACTAAACTTATTGTGGTGATCATTTCACAATATATACAACTATCATATTTTTATATTGTACACCTAAAACTAACAGAATGTTGTATGTCACACCTCAAAAATTATTTTATCCATCCTAGTGGATGTGAAGTAGTATCTCATTGTGGTTTTGATGTTTTTCCCCAGCGGCTAATGGTGGTGAGCATCTTTTCATATACTTATTATGGCCATTTGTATACCTTCTTTAAAGGAATGCCTGTGCAAGTCTTTTGTTCATTTTTAAATTTTGTTGTCTTTTTATTTGGTTGGAAGAGTTCTTTGTATATTATGGACTCTAGACCGTTATCTGATATTATGATTTGCAAATATTTTCTCTCATTCTTTGGGCTGTCTTTTCACTTTTTTGATGAAGTTCAGTTTACCTCCTTTTTCTTTTGTTGCTCATGATTTTAGTGTCATATAGAAGATACTATTGTCAAACACAGCATCATGAAAATTTACCCTTGTATTTTCTTCTAGGTATTTTATAGTTTTAGCTCTTATATATATATATATTTTTTAATATAATTTATTTTATTATCATTAATTTACAATTACATGTGCAATATTACGATTATTAAACTACCCCTTCATCAGGTCCCCCCCACCAACCCCATTACAGTCACTGTCCATCAGCGTAGTGAGATGCTATAGAATCACTACTTGTCTTCTCTGAGTTGTACTGCCCTCCCTGTGCCCCCCCAACATTACATCTGCTAATCGTAATGCCCCTTTTTCCCTCTTATCCCTCCCTTCCCGCCCATTTTCCCAGTCCCTTTCCCTTTGGTAACTATTAGTCCGTTCTTGGGTTCTGTGAGTCTGCTGCTGTTTTGTTCCTTCAGTTTTTTTCTTTGTTCTTATACTCCACATATGAGTGAAATCATTTGATACTTGTCTTTTTTGGCTTGGCTTATTTCACTGAGCATAATACCCTCTAGCTCCATCCATGTTGTTGTTAGCTCTTATATTTATGTCTTTAATCCATTTCGAGTTAACTTTTTAAAATTTGGTGTGAAGTAAGGGTCCAATTCCATTCTTTTTCATGTGCATATCTAGTTGTTACAGTACCATTTGTTAAAGAGACTATTCCTTTCCTATTACATGGTCTTGAAACCCTGTTGAAAATCAGTTGGGCCCTCAATTCTATTCCATCGATCTACATAATATGTCTACCCTTGTGCCAATACCACAGTGATTTAGTTACAGTAGCTTTGTAGTAAGTTTTGAAACTGAGATGTGTGAGTCCTCCAGTTTCATTTTTCTTTTTCAGGATTGTTTTGACAATTTGGGTTCCTTGCAATTCCATATGGATTACAGTATCAAGTTGTCAGTTTCTGCAAAAAGGCAGCTGGGATTATGAGAGCAATTTCATTGAATCTGTAAATCAACTTGGGAAGTATTGCTATCATAACAATATTAAGTCTTACAATCAATGACCATGGATATTTTCCATTTATTTAGGTCATCTTAATTTCCTAGAACAATGTTTTGAGGTTTTCAGTGTACAAGTCTGGAATTTCTTTTGTTAAATTAATCCCTTAGTATTTTATTCTTTTTGGTGGTATTATAAATAGAATTCTTTTCTTAATTTCATTTTCAGATTGTTCATTCTTAGTGTATAGAAGTGCACTGATTTTTTAAAATCTTGATCTTGTATTCTGAAACCTTGCTGAACTTATTTATTAGTTGTAATAGCTTTTTGTGTGTGGATTTACATGTAGGTGGATTGTGCCATCAGTAAATAGAGAGTTTTACTTCTTCCCTTCTAATTTAGATGCCTTTTTTTCTTTTTCTTGACTAATTGCTCTTTCAGGAACTTCCAGTGCAATAATGAATATAAGTGGCATTTTTGTTTTGTTCTTGATCTTAGGAGGGTAATTTTCAGCCTTTTATCATTGAATATGTTAGCTGTGCATTTTTCATACATGCCATTTTTCAGGTTGAAGAAATTCTCTTCCTTTCCTAGTTTATTGGGTATTTTTTTCATGAAAGGGTATTGGATTTTGTCAAATGCTTTTCCTGCATCAACTGAGATGATCCTGCGTTTTTTTCTTCATCCTTTAATGTAGTTTATTACACTGATTGATTTTTATTATGTTGAACTACACTTGCATTTCTGAAATAAATCCTAGTTGGTCACAATTTATCATGCTCTTAAAATGCTGCAAAGTTTGTTTTTTTAATGTTTTCTTGAAGGTTTTTTCATCTATATTCAGAAGGGATATTTGGCTGTAGTTTTCTTAGGATGTCTTTGTCCAACTTTGGTATCAGAGTACTGCTGGTTTCACAGATGGATTTAGGATGAATTCCCTCCTCTTCTGTTTCAAGAATTTGAGATGGGTTGTTATCAACACTAATTGTTCACTGGAATTTACCAGTGAAGAAGGAGTGTTTAAAAGTCCTTATTACCTCAGATATCTCCTTTCCCACCCCCTTCCTTCACAGGCTTTTCAGTTTGTCTTTTGCTTGTCTTGACTGTTATCCCTAGCTCCAAGCTGCTGTGGCAAGTATTGTCACCTTTTTTTAAATTAAGGTATCATTGATATGCACTCTTATGAAGGTTTCACAAGAAAAACAATGTAGTTATTACATTCACCCTTATTATCAAGTTATTGTCACCTTTAAATACTTTCAGCAGTGCTACCCGGAAAACTGCCCAGCCCAGGGCATACAGGTTTCCCTGCCTACCAACACTGGTTATACCACTTAGCTTTTATGAAAGACCTACATTAGTACCTGTTTTCACTAATTGAAAGAAATCTGCGGAGGATTTTCATTTTCACTTTTTCAAAAAAAGCCTAGGTCTTTGGTAGGAACAAAGGCATCCTTTTGGAAAGTGGGGGATACTCTTTGCTTATGCCATTTCAGTTTATGAAAGGTTTCATAGGAACACTCTACTTTCAGGTAGTGGGGGAAACCTGTACTCCATATTGGGCAAAGCAAATTCAAATATTGCTCCAGTCCTTCAGGGAGCCTCTAGACAGGTTGAAATACTCAAAAGTTCTTTTAAGAATAAGGTCCACTTCGCTTTCTCTGTCACTAGTAACCTGCTTCAGAAATGCAGCCTTCTGTTTTCATGGCCACTGCTGAGGTGAGAGGTCTGGGGTTGTAGATGGATAATGTCAAATGCCCCAGTGCTCCTCTTACCCCAGTACAGCAGCTTCTTTCTTCACTAATCTTTTCCCAGGGTTTTATGAGTTTTTTAAAAGTCTAAGAAATTATTCAAATTCTCTGACTTTCCAGGGAAACAAATGTGATGAGTCATAGAAAAAATACTTCTTGTGGTTGTGTGCAGACTTTAGCTGTAGAAGGTGTTTTCTTCCTTTTTTAATAATTAAAAATTGCTTAAAATATGACAGCAATAGAGGAATTGAGAGCAAGAGGTAGAGATTATTACCCTAATTTGAAAGTCTCTAAATCTCATTCTCATTCTTTCTTGGTTCCCTACTTCTTATACTGAGTTTTCCTTGTGTTAGTTCAGGCACCGCCTGGATGAATATCCTTTTGTAGAGATTGTAGAGGAGGTATGATATGGTGGGGTGAAATTTGAAAGTTATTTTATGAATATCTTTCATACTGAAAGTAGAATAAGTAGATATAAATAACAAGTAAGGCAAGCACAATAGGATTAGGTTGAACCCAGTTCAATTACTTTTCTTTAGTGGTTATTGTATTTTTAATTGTTCTTGATTCCCCGTCCCCCTTTACACTTGTCATTTCTTTGCAGAGAATGAACAAAACATCTATAGTTCTTTGCTTTAGAACTAGTTGTCAAATTGTTGGTTCAGTTTGGAGTCAAGAAATATGAACAGTTTTGAAAACTTGTTTAACTTGCTTAACTAACTACTATGTGTCAGCTTTGTTGTATTGATAGTATATATATTTGTATAATGTAAGATGGATTTGTTTTTTAAAAAGCTTATGTTTGTATGTAAATAGAGGCCATTAATTAATTTAAGAGGTCTTTCTTGAATACCTGCTATCTGACAGGTATTGGATTGGGTCTTGAGAATGCAATGTGAGCAAAACTAGACTTTGTTCCTGCTGTTAAGGCACATGCAGTCTGGTTGGTATATTATTCACCTTTGTAGCAAAAAAACAGGCTGCCAACCACATCTACACAGCAGTAATTTATTTCTTGCTTATATTCCCTGTAAGTGTTGATTAGTTGTGGCTCTGTCTACATGTAGCTCATTGCAGAAAAAAGAAGCAGGCCTTATATTGGAATTTGCCTCTCCCCTCACACTCTGCATTCTCACTATATGGACTTCTTTCTTTTCTTTGAACAAGTGTGGTGACTCATTCTCCAGGGCCTTTATAAGATTCATTCTGCCTGGAACACTACACACCACACTTTCTCATCCCTTCCTTCTTTTTTTTTTTAATAATTTATTTTGGTATCATTAATCTACAATTACATGTGCAATATTATGGTTATTAAAATACCCCCTTCATCAGGTCCCGCCCAACAACCCCATTACAGTCACTGTCCATCAGCGTACTGAGATGCTATAGAATCACTACTTGTCTTCTCTGAGTTGTACAGCCCTCCCCATGCCCCCCCAACATTACAGCTACTAATCGTAATGCCCCCTTTTCCCCCATATCCCTCCCTTCCCACCCATCTTCCCCAGTCCCTTTCCCTTTGGTAACTATTAGTCCATTCTTGGGTTCTGTGAGTCTGCTGCTGTTTTGTTCCTTCAGTTTTTTTCTTTGTTCTTATACCCCACGTATTAGTGAAATCATTTGATACTTGTCTTTTTTGGCTTGGCTTATTTCACTGAGCATAATACCCTCTAGCTCCATCCATGTTGTTGCAAATGGTAGGATTTGTTTTCTTCTTATGGCTGAATAATATTCCATAGTGTATATGTACCACATCTTCTTTATCCATTCATCTACTGATGGACACTTAGGTTGCTTCCATTTCTTGGCTATTGTAAATAGTGCTGCGATAAACATAGGGGTGCATATGTCTTTTTCAACTGGGCTGCTGCATTCTTAGGGTAAATTCCTAGGAGTGGAATTCCTGGGTCAAATGGTATTTCTATTTTGAGTTTTTTGAGGAACCTCCATACTGCTTTCCACAATGGTTGAACTAATTTGCAGTCCCACCAGCAGTGTAGGAGGGTTCCCTTTTCTCCACATCCTCGCCAACATTTGTTGTTGTTTGTGTTTTGGATGTTGGCCATCCTCACTGGTGTGAGGTGATATCTCATTGTGGTTTTAATCTGCATTTCTCTGATGATTAGCGATGTGGAGCATCTTTTCATGTGCCTGTTGGCCATCTGAATTTCTTCTTTAGAGAAGTGTCTATCCATGTCCTCTGCCCATTTCTTAATTGGATTATTTGCTTTTTGTTTGTTAAGGTGCGTGAGTTCTTTATATATTTTGGATGTCAACCCTTTATCAGATACGTCATTTATGAATATATTCTCCCATACTGTAGGATGTCTTTTTGTTCTACTGATGGTGTCCTGTGCTATACAGAAGCTTTTCAGCTTGATATAGTCCCACTTGTTCATTTTTGCTTTTGTTTCCCTTGCCCAGGAAGATATGTTCATGAAGAAGTCACTCATGTTTATGTCCAAGAGATTTTTGCCTATGTTTTTTTCTAAGAGTTTTATGGTTTCATGACTTACATTCAGGTCTTTGATCCACCTTGAGTTTACCTTTGTGTGTGGGGCTAGACAGTAGTCCAGTTTCATTCTCTTACATGTAGCTGTCCAGTTTTTCGAACACCAGCTGCTGAAGAGGCTGTCATCTCCCCATTGTATATATAAGGCTCCTTTATCAAATATTAATTGACTGTATATGTTTGGGTTAATGTTTGGATTTTCTATTCTGTTCCACTGGTCTGTGGGTCTGTTTTTGTGCCAATACCAAATTGTCTTGATTACTGTGGCTTTGTAGTAGAGCTTGAAATCAGGGAGCATAATTCCCCCTGTTTTGTTCCTCCTTCTTAGGATTGCTTTGGCTATTCGGGGTCTTTTGTGGTTCTATATGAATTTTAGAATTATTTGTTCCAGTTCATTGAAGAAAGCTGTTGGTAGTTTGATACGAATTGCATTGAATCTGTAGATTGCTTTAGGTAGTATAGCCATTTTGACAATATTTATTCTTCCTAGCCAAGAGCATGGGATGCATTTCCATTTGTGTCCTCTTTAATTTCTCTTAGGAGTGTCTTGTAGTTTTCAGAGTACAGGTCTTTCACTTCCTTTGTTAGGTTTATTCCTAGGTATTTTATTCTTTTTGATTAAACTGCGAATGGAATTGTTTTTCTGATTTCTTTTTCTGTTAGTTCATCGTTAGTGTATAGGAAAGCAACAGATTTCTGTGCATTAATTTTGTATCCTTCAACTTTGCTGAATTCAGATATTAGTTCTAGTAGTTCTGGAGTGGAGTCTCTAGGGTTTTTTATGTACAGTATCATGTCATCTGCAAATAGTGACAATTTGACTTCTTCTTTACCAGTCTGGATGCCTTGTATGTCTTTGTTTTGTCTGATTGCCATGGCTAGGACCTTCAGTACTATGTTGAATAACAGTGGAGAGAGTGGGCATCCCTGTCTTGTTCCCCATCTTAGATGAAAAGCTTTCAGCTTCTCGCTGTTAAGTATGATGTTAGCTGTGGGTTTGTCATATATGGCCTTTATGATGTTGAGGTACTTGCCGTCTATAGCCATTTTGTTGAGAGTTTTAATCAGGAATGGATGCTGAATTTTGATAAATGCTTTTTCAGCATCTATGGAGATGATCATGTGGTTTTTGTTCTTCTTTTTGTTGATGTGGTGGATGATGTTGATGGATTTTCGAATGTTGTACCATCCTTGCATCCCTGGGATGAATCCCATTTGATCATAGTGTATGACCCTCTTGATGTATTTTTGAATTCAGTGTGCTAATATTTTGTTGAGTATTTTTGCATCTACGTTCATCAGGGATATTGGTCTGTAATTTTCTTTTTTGGTGAGGTCTTTGCCCGGTTTTGGTATTAGAGTGATGTTGGCTTCATAGAATGAGTTTGGAAGTATTCCCTCCTCTTCTTTTATTTAGAAACCTTCAAGGAGAATGGGTGTTATTTCTTCTCTATATGTCTGGTAGAATTCAGAGGTGAATCCATCAGGTCTGCGGGTTTTGTACTTGAGTAGTTTTTTTACTACCAATTCAATTTCGTTGCTGGTGATTGGTCTGTTTAGTTTTTCTGTTTCTTGCTTGGTCAGTCTTGGAAGGTTGTATTTTTCTAAGAAGTCGTCCCATTTCTTCTGTTTTCCAGCTTGTTAGCATATAGATTCTCATAATATTCTATTATAATTCTTTGTATTTCTATGGGGGTCTGTCGTTATTTTTCCTTTCTCATTTCTGATTCTGTTTATGTGTGTAGATTCTCTTTTTCTCTTAATGAGTCTGGCTAGGGGTATATCTATTTTGTTTATTTTTTCAAAAAACCAGCTCTTGGTTTCATTGATTTTTTTCTATTGTTTTATTCTTCTCAGTTTTATTTATTTCTTCTCTGATCTTTATTATGTCCCTCCTTCTCTTGACTTTGGGCCTCATTTGTTCTTCTTTTTCCAATTTCAGTAATTGTGTCTTTAGACTATTCATTTGGGATTGTTCTTCCTTCTTTAAATAGGCCTGGATTGCAATATACTTTCCTCTTAGAACTGCCTTTGCTGCGTTTCACAGAAGTTGCGGCTTTGTGTTGTTGTTGTCATTCGTCTCCATATATTCTTTGATTTCTTTTTTGATTTGGTCATTAACCCACTGATTAATTAGGAGAATGTTGTTTAGTCTCCATGTATTTGTGAGCCTTTTTGATTTCTTTCTACAATTTATATCTAGTTTTATACCTTTGTGATCTGAGAAGTTGGTTGGTAGAATTTCAATCTTTTTGAATTTACTGAGGTTCTTTTTGTGTCCTAGCATGTGGTCTATTCTGGAAAATGTTCCATGTGCACTTGAGAGGAATGTGTATCCTGTTGCCTTTGGGTGTAGAGTTCTGTAGATGTCTGTTAGGTCCATCTTTTCTAGTGTGTTGTTCAGTGCTTTACTTATTCTCTGTCTGGTTGATCTGTCCTTTGGAGTGAGTAGTGTGTTGAAGTCACCTAAAATGAATGCATTGCTGTCTATTTCCTCTTTTAATTCTGTTAGTATTTGTTTCACATATGCTGGCACTCCTGTGTTGGGTGCATATATATTTATAATGGTTATATCTTTCTGTAGGACTGACCCCCTTTATAATTATGCAATGCCCTTCTTTATCTCTTGCTACTTTCTTCATTTTGAAGTCTATTTTGTCTGATAGAAGTACTGCAACACCTGCTTTTTTCTCCTTCTGTTTGCATGAAATATCTTTTTCCATCTCTTCACTTTTAGTCTGTGTATATCTTTGGGTTTGTGGTGAGTTTCTTGTAAGCAGCATAAAGATGGGTCTTGCATTTTTATCCATTCTGTTACTCTGTGTCTTTTGATTGGTGCAGTCCATTTACATTTAGGGTGATTATTGATAGATATGTACTTATTGCCATTGCTGGCTTTAGATTTGTGGTTACCAAAGGTTCAACGGTTGCTTCTTTACTATCTAACAATCTAACTTAACTTTCTTGTTAAGTTATTGTGAACACCATCTGATGTTTCTTTATTTCTCTCCCTTCTTATTCTTCCTCCTCCATTCTTTATATACTAGGTGTTTTATTCTTTGCCTTTAGTTAGTATTTGGATGGTCTGCTTTCTTTACTTTGATTTTATTTTCTCTGGTGACATCTTTTTAGCCTAAGGGGTGCTTCCCTCTAGAGCAGTCCTTTTAAGATACACTGTAGTAGTGGTTTATGAGAGGCAAAGTCTCTCAACTTTCGCTTGTCTGGAAATTGTTTAATCCCTCCGTCATATTTAAATGATAATCGTGCTTGATACAATATTCTTGGATCGAGGCCCTTCTGTTTCATTACGTTAAATATATCATGCCATTCTCTTCTGGCCTGTAAGGTTTCTGTTGAGAAGTCTGATGATAGTCTGATGGGTTTTCCTTTGTAGGTGATCTTTTTTCTCTCTCTAGCTGCCTTTAATACCCTGTCTTTATCTTTGATCCTTGCCATTTTAAGTATTATGTGTCTTGGTGTTGTCTTCCTTGGGTCCCTTGTGTTGGGAGATCTGTGGGCTACCGTGGACTGCGAGACTATTTCCTCCCCCAGCGTGAGAAAGTTTTCAGCAATTATTTCTTCAAAGACACTTTCTATCCCTTTTTCTCTCTCTTCTTCCTCTGGTACTCCTATAATGCGAGTATTGTTCCGTTTGGACTGGTCACACAGTTCTCTTAATATTCTTTCAATCCTAGAGATCCTTTTATCTGTCTCTGCCTCAGCTTCTCTGTACTCCTGTTCTCTGATTTCTATTCCATTAACAGTCTCTTGCATCTCATCCAGTCTGCTGTTAAGCCCGTCTATTGCTTGTCTGATTTCTGCATTGTCTTTCCTCACTTCCCTCACTTCCTCCCTCAGCTCTTGCCATTTCTCTGTAGATCCATCAGTATGGTTATGTCTTTTAGTCTGAATTCTTTTTCAGGAAGACTGTGCATTTCCATCCTTTCAGGCTCCCTCTCTGGGGTTGTTTGGTTGATCTTAGTCTGGAACATATTCCTCTGTCTCTTCATGGCTATAGAAGTGGTCGCTGGTAGGCGCCACGTATGTCAGCTGGGCTCTTTAAGACTTTAAAAAAAAAAGAAGAGAAAGAGAAAGAAAAGAAAAACGAAGAAAGAAAAAAAAAGGAAGAAAAGAAAAAGAAAGAAGAAAAAACAGAAAACAAAAAACAAAAAAACAAAAAAATGCCTAACATGAGTAGATTCTGTGGGGATGCTGTAGGTGGCGCTATTGCTCCACTATTCCGCAGCCAGGTTGCTCCACAGGGCCCTTTATAGCTCTGGCTGGTGTGGGAACGAATGGGAGGCAGTTGATCTCTGTGGGAAATCTAAGTGCTGCCACCCTTTCCTAGTCGCCAGCCAAGGGGTCCGAAACTCCCCAGGTCTCCCAACCTGCAGGGCTGAGTGTGCCGGGGAGATCCGGCTCCTCCACTGGGCTCCTGTCTCTTTAAGACCGCTGATAAATTTGCGCGCTTTTCTTTTTTTTTCTTTTTCCTTCCTGGGAACCAGCTGCAATGACCCGGGTGCATTCTCCGCTCAGATCCTGCCCCTCTGTCTCTCCAATCTCCGCTACACCACGCAATGTGTGTCAGCGCTCCGGCCCAGATCACCAGGGCTGGTTATTTCATGGGCCTGTACTTCCACTCCCTCCCGGCTCTGAATCCTCTTCTCCCGCCGGTCTGTTGGGGTCGGGGAGTGCTCGGGTCCCGCCCGGTCATGGCTCCGTATCTTACCCGCCTTTTGGGGTGCCGAGTCCTCTCAGGTGTAGCTGCAGGCTATGTGCTGTCCTGTATCTTCTGGTCTGTTTTTTAGGAATAGTTGCACTTTTTGTATTTTCATAAATACATATGGTTTTGGGAGGAGATTTCTGCCACCCTGCTCATGCTGCCATCTTTCCGGAAGTCCCCCCTTCTTTCTTTTTGTGCTAGTTAACTAACACTTTCTTAAACGTCAGCTCAAGTGTCAGTTAGTTAGGGAAGCTTTTCCTACCCCCAAGTCTGTGTCAGCATACAGTAATTCAAGGTGATCAGCCAGTAATTGAATTGATTACTAGAACAAAAGTCAACATTCTTTAGAGGATTATAATAGAAATCAGTCTCTTCAAAATATCATCCACAATGTCCAGTGTATAATCAAAATTTATAGGTATACAAAGAAGAAGGGAAATGAGACTGATACTCAAGAAAAATGAACAACCAATAGATACCAAATCCAAGATAGTCCATAAATTGGATTTAGCAGAGAAAAGTTTTAAAGCAGCTATTAGAAATATGCTAAAATATTAAAATATGTTTAAAGAGTTAAAAGAAAATAAGACCTTAATGAATAGATAGGGTATATAAGAGAAAAATGGAAAGTGTTAAAAGAGAACCAAATGGAAAACCTAGGACTGAAGAATAAAGAAATAAATGAAAAATTTCCTGGATGAATTTAACAGCATATTGGAGATAGCAGAATCAAGAGGACACATCAATAGAAATTATCCAATCTAGAAATCACAAACAGCCTCAAGGATTGGTGGGAAAATATCAGTCTTATTTAAGTGTAATTGGAGTCCCATTAGAGAACAGTGACCATGGATAGTAAGACTATTTGAAGATAAAAAGTATAGGATTTCACAAAGTTGATCAAATACATTGATTTACTGACCTAAGAAACTCTAACCCCAAACAGGATAAACTGAAAGAAAAACACACCTAGGCTTATGATAGTCAAACTGTTGAAAAACAAAAATAAAGAGAAATCTTGCTAGAAGCCTACTTCAGATGTCCCATGGCACCCACATGCTTGATGATTCACTAGACAAACTTACAGATCTCAGAGGCAGTTATACTCATCATATTTTATTACAGTGAAAGTGTATAGAGCTGGATCAGGAAAGGAGAAATATATATCAGGTAGTCAGGAGGAAACCAGCCACAAGCTTTCAAATTCTCCCACATAGGTGTCGAATGGGACACACTTTTTCCTTCCTCCTGCCGTGAACTGCAGCAACACATGCAGTGTTCCTGCCCAACTTACCAAAACTGACATGAAAATAAATAGAAAAATTAAAATAGCTTTACATCTATTAAGGAAATTGAATTCTTTGGGTAGGCAATACGTTCTTAGGACACAGATAATACTAACCATGAAAGAAAAAAATGATGAATTGGACTTCATCAAAACTAAAACTTTCTGTTATTTAAAAAACACTGTTGAGAAAATAAAAAGTCAAGTCACAAACCAGGAGAGAATCATTTGGAAAACAAATATGAATCCAGAGTAAATTAAGAACACTTAATCAGTTAAGTTTGGTAGCTTGATCAGGGCGATCATTACATGAGTATATGCATATGTCAAAATCCATCAAGCTGTACACTAGGATTTGTGCATTTTATTGTGTGTACCTCAATAAAAAAGATTTAAAAATTATTTTAAAAATGTTAAAGAACACTTGAAGCTCAATAATATGACATATATCCCAATTGAAAATGGGCAAACAACTTGTAGAAACACTTCACAAAAGAAGAGATATGAATGGCCAGTCAGTACATGAAAAGATTATCAACATTGATCATCATAGAAAGGCAAACTAAAATCGTGAAATACCACTACATACTCACTAGAATGACCAAAATTTTAAAAGGTGATAAGGGGTAGAGGAACTGAAAATCTTATAAATTGTTGCTGAAACTTTTGGGAACAGTTTGGGCTGTTGTGTGTGTGTATGAAGTTAGACCATACAGATATTATATTTCCCAGCAGTTCGACTCCTAGGTGTTTTACCAAGATAAATAAAAATGTGGCCATGGATTTGTATACAAATTGTTCCAGGAATTATTGCTGCGTAACCATTCCAAATTAGCAGCATAAAATAAAGCCATTATGCTTATGGATTCTATAGTCAGAATATTAGAGAAGGCAGGTGAAGATGACTTTTCTCTGTCCTATAAGTTGTGGCCTCAGCTGAGAAGAGTCAAAGGCAAGGGGTGAGTTGATAGCTAGTGGCTGGACATATCTGAAGACTCACTCACAAGTCTGCTGGTTGATACTGGCTGTTAGCTGTGGGACTCAGTAGGATTTTCAGTGGAGAATATCTACAGATGGTCTCTCCTTGTTACTTTTTGTGCATCCTCACAATACCGTGGATAAGTTCTCAGAATGATGGACCCACAGAGAATCAGGTAGATCACCTTGTATGACTTAGCCAGAGTAACAAGCTTGACTAGATTCAAGGGGAGGTTACATTGATACTACTTAGTGAGAGGTGTGTCCAAACTGTCCTGTAAGAAGATCATGTTGGGGTCATCTTCAGAAAATATAGCCTGCCACATTGAATGTTTAGAGCAGCTTTATTCATAATAGCTCCAAACTGGAGGTCATCTATAAGTCCATTGACAAGTGAAGAAGTAAACATATTGTGGTAAATTCATACAAGTCAGAAATAGAAAGATCAAGTTATTGATACACTCAACAATAAGAATAAATTTCAAAACATTATGCCAAGAAAATGAAGCCAGACAAAAGTATATATAATGTATGATTCCATTTATACGAAATTCTTGAACAGGCTGAAATAATCTATAGTGATAGAAATCATATCAGTAGTTGCCTAAGCTAGGGGGTTAAAGGATTGAATGGAAAGGATGTATACATAGAACTGTACACTTAATGCGTACATTTTGTTTTATGTAAACTATACCTTAAAGTTGATTTTGAAAACCCGAAAAAAATTTGTGAGGGGAGGTAGGAATTAGAAACAAGCATACAGCTCTTCTGAGGAGTTTTAATGTAAAATAGGAGCAGGGAAATATGAAAATAGCTTGAAGAGGGAGTAAGGTTGAGAGTTTTTTGGGGGGAATGATTTAGGAGAGAGGGAGAAATTTAATTGGGAGGGGAGGAGACTTATTGGAACAATTTCTTTAGGTAGGCAAGAGAAGATGATTATAGTACATAATTTATAAGATTGGCCTCAGACAGGCTTCTGGACAATTTGCTTATAGTTAACAGAAGGAAAGATAGAGTATAAAAATATCAGTGGATAGACATTTGGGCATTTGTGAAAACTCCTGATTGTTCTTTGGGGTAGCAATTAAGATCATCAGCTGAGAGTAAGAATGGAGAGAAGGTTTTGGAGTTTTGGCGATCCGGTAGAAAGTATGAAACAATTAAGTACGAAAGTGGGAAAGTGAATGGACTATGGGGGAACACTGCATGATTGCCAGGCAGCAATAAGGGCCTGTTTGAGGTTCTTGGTCCCACATTTTAAGCATTGTTTCAGTTGTTTTCTCCACCTTGTTTAGTTGCATGGGTGCTGAGATGGACTAGGTGGAGAGTTGGATTTTACCAGGTTTGTATTTTTGCCAAAGGAGTAAAACAAGTAAGGGCAAAGGAGTTAAGAGAGTCAGTGGTGAACGAGAGAAAGAAGAATATTGGGAAGTGACTTTAGGTTGTGGTATGGTTAAAAGGTTTTGGGGTTTGAGTGCATAAAAGGGTGTGCTGAAAAGATAGGAGAGATCAGAGTGGGTAATGACAAGGGCTAGAGCAGTGGTTCTCAAAGTACCATCTGAGGACCTCTCAGGGGTCCCCAAGACCCTCTAATGTGGTTTGCAAGATTAAAACTATTTTCATAATCATGCCAGGACTTTTATTTGTCTTCTTCACACCTATTCATGAGTATATGATATCACTTTCCAGAGGCTACAAGGTGGTAAGTGATGACCAGTGGGATATCTATGTGCTTACGTGTTCTTGTGTTTTAAAAATTTCTGGTTTGTTTTTGAATACAGTAAATATCAATAGATATTAACCTACACAAATAAAACCCAATAATTAAAAAATTTTTTCAAACAATTTTAGATTTATAGAAAAAGTTAACAAGCACAGAGAATGCCAATGTACCCCATACCCAATTTCAGTTTCTCCTAATGTCATTATATTACCATTGTATATTTGTCATTACTATTATATTACTATTAACTAAATTCCAGACTTTATCATCTCACCAGTTTTTTTTTTTGTTAGTGTCCTTTTTCTATTCTAGGAGCCACTCCAGGGTACCATACTGCATGTAGTTGTGTCATCTTAATGGCTCTGGTCCATAAGAGCCTTTCACTCTTCTTTTGTTTTTCATGTCCTCGTCAGTCTTGGGGTATACAGGTCTGATATTTTGTAGCACATCCTTCAAGTTGAATTTCCTCTAATGTTTCTCTCATTAGTACACTTGGTTTATGGGTTTTGGGAAAGAATACCACAGAGGTGAGGGTATTATGCTCAGTGAAATAAGCCAGGTGGAGAAAGACAAGTGCCAAATGATTTCCTCATTTGTGGAGTATAACAACGAAGCAAAACTGAAGGAACGGAGCAGCAGCAGACTCACAGACTCCAAGAAGGGACTAGTGGATACCAAAGGGGAGGGGTGGGGAGGGCGGGTGGGGGGAGAAAGGGAGAAGGGGATTGTGGGGTATCATGATTGGTGCACATGGTGTGTGTGGGGAAGACAGTGTAGCTCAGAGAAGACAAATAGGGACTCTGTGGCATCTTACTACGCTGTTTGGACAGTGACTGCAGTGGGGCATGGGGGGTCTCGATAATATGGGTGAATGTAGTAACCACATTGTTTTTCATGTGAAACCTTCGTAAGAATGTATATCAATAATAACTTAATTTAAAAAATATGCAAAAAAAAGAAAAAGAATACCACCGAGGTGAAGTGCCCTTCTCATCATATCAGATCAGGGGGTATATCAAAGTCACATGACATCATAGGTAATGTTAATCTTGATCAAGGCAGTGTTTGCCAGATTTTTCCACTATGAAGTTGCTATTTCCCCTTTCCTATACTCTTTCTCTCTCTCTTTCTTTTTTCTTATACATTCTTCTTTGGAAGCAAATCACTATGTCTAGCCAACTCTCAATGGGGAGGCAGAGACTAAATTCTGAACGGGGGAATTCTGTATTTATTATTTGGAATCTTTTTAAAGGAAGATTTGTCTCTTATTCTTTAAAATTTATTTATTGTATCAATATGGACTCATGTATATTTATTTTATGCTTTGGTATTTATAATTCAGCACTGCCTTTGTTGTTCAAATTGTTCCTGATTTGGCATTGGGTGTTTTTTCAGGTTGGCTTAATTTTTAAAGTGTGAAATGGCCCTGACCAAAATGTTTGAGAATAGCTGGTCTAGGTTATGATCAGAGGATTGAATAGCTGAGGTAGGATGGAAGACAATACTGTTGGAGGAGATTTTTTAGGAATTAAAGTTCAGGGCATGAGAAAAAAAATCACCAAGAATTTAAATAGTAGTAGTTTGAAAGAGTGCCAATAGTCAGAGCTGAGACAATTTAGAAATGAAGGTGTTAGGGATTTGGGGGACAATTGACTGATGACAGCTACATGGGTCTCAAGGCAACACTGGGTGGATGGTTCAAGGGAAGAGAGAGAGAATGGATCTGGTAATAAGGAAGAAGGAGGACATTACTTAACCTCTAGATCCAATGGTTTCTTCCAGGGCTATGTGAGGCAAAGCAGTCACTTTGAGAAGGTAGCAGGGAGAGCATTTCTTTAGGTAAGAGCTAGAATTCTAGTTAGTACAAGATGAAAGTGACATTCAGAGAACTCTTGCAGATATAGAGGATTTTGCTTGTAGTAACAGATTGCCAATTCCAGAAGGCACAAGTGAAAGAGAACCTCCTTCCAGAATTAGGGTGGATGAGAGATGGGGGTAAAATAGAAGGTGTGCAAAGAGTTATGAAGATTAATGTGTGAGGGGTGAGCATAACCTGGAAGCTGGTGGTTCTTGACATAGATAGGGATGAAAGGAATAATGACTTCAGTCTTTGTGGACCTAAGGCAGATGTGGTGAGGCTGTGAAAGATTTAGGGTAGGGAGGAGTTTTGAGGACTCCCTTTTGAGCTTTGCAGAAGGATGCTAAGAATGGGAAGGGACAACTTTACTCGGAGCTTGCATATATATTAAACAAGGGAGTATTCATGTGAACTCAGCAACGCAATTGAGGACTCCCATTTGAGGCTGTCTGATGTTAGTAATGTATAATATATATACAGAAAAATGCATAAATCATGTGTTCAGCTTGGTGAATTTTCACCTAGGTGTAATCAGCACCTAGATCAAGAAGCAGAGTATTCCCAGAGCCCAAGAAGTAACTCCTTCAAGAGCCACCACTAGCCTATCTTTTAACACAATTGATTAGTTTTGCCTGTTCTTGAAGTTTACATAAATGTAATTACATAGTATGTACTCTTTTGGTCTGTTTTCATTTTCCAAACATTGTGACATTGATGTAGGTATAGTTTGTTTAATGTAATTGCTGTAGAGAACTCCATGTATGGTATACCATAATTTACCTATTCTACTGTTGATGGACATTTGGTTTATTTCTAGTTTTTGACTGTTTACAAAACCTGCTGCTGTAAATATTCCTGAACACATATTTCAGAGAACAAATATACACATTTCTGTAGGATATGTTTTTATGAGTCGAATTGTTGAGTTCATTGAGCATGCATGTGTTCAAGTTTAGAGGATATTGCCCAAGTTCTGCAAGATATATTTTTAATTTTATTTTTACCAATTTATATCCACATTAGCTATGTATGAAATAGTTTGGTTGCTTCATATCTTTTTCCAAATTTGGTATTATCGGTCATTCATTCTAGCCATACTTCTAAGTGTGCATGTGTTTGATATATTTCACTGTGAACTTTAACATTTCCCTGATGACTAATGAAGTTAACACCTTTCATATGTTGTTTCAATCTGAAAAAGTGATGTGCCTGTTTTTCCTGTTTGGATTGTCTGCCCTTTTCTTAGTAATTTATAAGTTCTTTAAATGTTCTGGATATGAGACTTTTATCAGATATATGAATTGGAAGTATCTTCTCCCACTCTGTGCCTTTGTCTTTTCATTCTCTTAGTGGTATCTTTTGAGAACAGAAGTTCTTCCCTTTTTTTCCCCTTTATTTTTATAATTTTATTTTATACCTTTATTGAGTTGTGATTGGCAAAAATTCTATTTAAGGTTTACATGTTTTGATAAACCACTATCAAACTAATTAACATATCTATCACCTCACATAATCATCATATTTGTGTATGTGGTGAGAACAATTAAAATCTACTCTCCTAGCATATTTCAAATATGTGTTGCCATTAGCTATAGTTACCATGCTATACATTAGGTTGCCAGAACTATTCATCTTGTAAATGAAAGTTTGTACCCTTTGACTAACATCTCCACATTGTCCCCACCTCTCAGCCCCTGAAAACCAAATAGTGTTTGTGTTTGTGTGTCTGGCTTATTTCACTTACCATAATGTCTTCCAGGTTCATCTGTGTCATAAATGGCAGGATTTTCTTCTTTTTAAGGATGAATAACATTCCATTGTGCATACACACACACACACACACACACACACACACACACACACACACACACACACATTATTCATTCATCTGGCTGGTCTGTCAACATTCTTTCTTTAATGAAATCCAATTTGTCCTTGGTTTTTATTCCCATATGATTAGTGCTTTTCTGCCTCTTGTTTAAGAAACCTTTCCTACCTCAAGGATATTCTGCTATTTTTTTTTCTATATTTTCTAAAAGCTTTGTGTTTTACCTTTTACAATTAGATCTACGATCCAACTGGTATTGATTTTGCATATAGTATGAGCTAGTAAGTCATGGTTCTCCCCCTACCTCCCACCCTATGTAGCTGTCTAGTTGACCTAGCTTCATTTACTATAAAGACTGTTTTTCTCCTGCTGATTTACTATGTTACTTTTGTCATAGATCTGGTGGCCATATATGTGTAGATCTGTTTCTGGCTGGTCTGTTCTGTTTCATTGTTTTTTTCCAACCCTTACGATAATACCACACTGGCTTAATTACTGTGGTTTTTGGTAGGTTTTATAGTAAGCCTTGGTGTTTAGAAGTCCAAGTCCTTCAGCTCTGTTGTTCTTCAAGATTGCTTAGCCTATTTTTTTTTATCTTTTGCATATCCCTCTTGATTCCTTTTAACCTTTTTACAAGCAGTCTTAATTTTAACTATTGAGTTATATTGAATTTTTGTAAAAATTTTGCCTCTCCAGTTCTCTAACTTGATGTCATATAGTTTATTTTTGTCCTAATTTGCTGTATGAACAATGGATGAATACAAAAGAAAACTTGTGTGCATTTATATTTACTTTGCTTCATTTTGTTTCAAAATATGTACAATATAACAAGACAAAAATAAGTAGATCCAGGCAGAAAGAAAATAAGGGTAAGAGTATGATAAAACAGTAAGTTAAGATTAGGCCTGCTTTTTTGTGGACAGAGGGTGAAACTTTGACTCTCATTTTATTAGAATCAAAGCGAAGAGAATCAGTTATGAGATTCACAGTATCCATAATATAAAAGCTGACCAGTTAATTACTCTAAAGGAGAATTATTCCTGATACTGAAAACTGAAAATATGAATTTTCTCCTCTATTGGATTTTTAAGAGGATAACATGTGATCAAGGTGTTTTCAGTAACATTTTGGGCATAATTCCAAAGCCCAGTCTATCTTAATTCAGATAGAGCTAAGGTCTTCTCTCAAGAAACAGTTTCTAAGTCTGTTCTCATAGAGATGAGTGGGCGAAGAAAATTACATTGTACTTTGACAAAAGTTTTCCCTGATAAACTTGTTTTGCATTTCCTTTAGCTCCTTTTTTTCCTATTTATACTTAAGTAAATCTCAGTCTATTGAATAGCTGTTGACAAAGATGGTCATTATCTTGAATATTATTACTTTTGTTTTATGAGTAGTAAACTTTCAGGGAACCAAGTGGCTTGTCTAGGTAGATTGTTACTGTTGGAAATAAGTGAAATATATGCAAATTAAATTATCTTAATTCTTTCTATAAAGTCAACTTTGGATGCATGTCTTTTTATTTTTTCACAGTTTTAAAATATTTTCTGAAATTTCTGTAAGATGCAAGATCTATTTGGAATTATTTAATTGAAACTAGGGAAAATTGTCCATTATGTTTTGCAGCTGGCATTCCTGAAAGATGAATGAAATTGTAGAGCCAAATTCATCATGTTATGATGTTTTATACTTTTGTCAAAATGCTTGCATTTTGTAGCTTGTTTGTGTACACTGGTTTTGAAATGAACCCAGCAATTTGTGTTTGCAACTGCTTTATTTTCACAAATAAGAAATAACTAAATTTTAAAGGATGACTTCTATCCATAGTAATCAAGCTATAAAAAATGTATTCAAAATTTTAACATTTTTCTATGTTAATTTTCAGGTTGAAAGTTTAGAACAGATGTGGAAAGATGTTCACTTCAGAGAAAGGGGTTGTGGAGGAATGGTTGTCAGAGTTTAAGGTAATATTTACTGTTTTAATGTAGTAATTATATTCCAAAGAAGTTTTGTCTGGGATTTAAATTCCAGTGGCTTTTTTAAAAAATATGACTGAAAAGCTAAATATCTGTGGAAGATAGATCTTACACAAATCTTAATAGGGAATTACTTATATATAGTAATCCTTAACAGGAAATTGATTCCTTTTTTCTCCCAAGTGATTCAAAGAGTTTTGTTTTCTCCTCTTCGTGGCAACACCATGAAGAATGGTTAACGTTTCTGAATGTTGATGTCACTCCCTTCAACCACCATCAAAGTTTCAGTGTTGAAATGTTCCTCCTAATGTGGGGGGCAATGGGAGTGGGTATGATCAACAGTGAGAATATGAGAAGATATTTGCTTGACATTCAACCAGTGGGTCTTTCTCTAGTTGGCTAGCCTAGTGCCTATATAAAGGTGCATAACTTTTGATTAATTAATGAAGAAAATTAAAATTCTGTTTTCTTGTCTCTTTCTCTGTTATAGCTAAATTGTGTTCCTTTAACTGGTTAATTACCTTCTCCTTATCTTCTGCACCTCATTATTATACATAATTATGTGAGCTTCATGATCATGAACCATAAGAATGAAGGGTTTGGGCTGCAACTGTCACTTTTTGCCCAGCCCAATGAACCAGAGACCTTGAGAGACAAACACATAGGCTGACAAAGTCAGACCTATTGGCTTGTTTCAATGAGGGAGACTACATAGCAGGTACCATGTGGGCATCTCACCAAAGGAAAAGATAAAATTTTTATAGAACTTGAAGGAAGGTGAAATTTAGATGAAATTTAAATGAAACAATTTGAATGGGCTTAAGACAAAGTAGACCTGTGTGTAATGGGGTCAAATCTGGTCTGGACTGTGAAGTGGGCCCAGGGTCATACTGTCTTGGAAACCACCAAGGTAGCATCTACATGGAATGTTGTATTCAGAAACCCCTAACCTGAAGCTCTACATGGAAGTTGGAAATCAAGCCTGCTGCTTTGTGTCAAGATGGCTTAGATCTTCTAGGCAAGAGTAGGATGTTTCATTCTTATTGATATATGTTCAATTAACAAAGTTTTTAATAGCTACTTTAGATAACAGGCTTCTCAGTGAGTAAGAATACAGAAGTCACTCAGAAAAGGAGGTATGACACTTCAGTTGCACTGTGTCCTTGAGAGAAGCAATGTTTCTGCTAATTTTGCAGCTGGCCTTCTCTGTCATTATTATCACATCCTGAAGAACAACTGGGCAGATTTCACCTTTTATATCATGAATTGGGTATCCTCCTATAGATCCCCTAAGTCAGCATGAAGTGATGTAGAGTATTTTACAAGTACACTGTATATAGTACCTTCTATGTATTTTAATAGTTTGATTAAATCTTGTATGTGCTTTTTCTCCCCCTGTGCATGTTGTGTTTGTGAATAAGGGTTTAAGGTGTTTCAAAGCTTTTTTTCTGCTTCAAGAGTGTTTCATATGGTTCATTATATCAGGATTTATTTTGGGGCAGGTTGATGGAAATTGTCAAGTTCAACAGTTGAGTACAAACTTTTAGGGGATTCTTATGTTTAGTGGTGAAGTCAAATTTGCAAAAGCAAATATAGCCTGTTAGCCATTCTTTAATATGGGAGTTATGGAAAGAGGGCATATTAAAGGATGGAACTTAGGGGAGGGATAAATAAGGCAAATAATTGAAAATATGACTGATTCCATTTAATTCCCATCTATTTATTCCCTTCCCCTCCTGGCTTGGATATGTAGATATCATAGGCAGTGTAGCAATGAGAGGTTAGGTGGGTAATGCAGCAGTTATGGGCACCAGTGTGCTGTAGTATTTGAAAAAGTATGTGGTTGGGATCAGAGGTTCCAAGTAGAAAAATCCGCCAGGTGTTTGCATTGGTAGATTGGTTTACTTTGAACAATAATATATGGAGGATAATGGGAGTTAGGTTTCTCTGTATCTGAGAAAGGAATCAGTAACATGGAATGGGGAAAGGCAAGAAAGAATGGTAAGCATTGGATTGGAATCAGAAGAATCAGTATGAACTCATGGGTCTAAATATGTAATGATATATTTATATATGTGTATCTTCATATATATGCATACATACGTTTCCCTGGTTTGTTCACCAAGAGGGCCAAGAAGCAGTGGTCCCCCAGTAGCAATGAGTGAACCAAGCACCCAGATCTTGTTTTCCAAATACCATCTTCAAACTAAAAGAAACTAGGATGTGAATAAATCAAGTATTGTCTAAATAATATTTTATCAATGTAACATGTAATATGTGGGTAGTGATATTTTATTAAAATTTTTATACATTTAATTAAGGATAAGGAAAGTTTTCCATTGGGGTAAAGGGAGTAAAATCCTGGGTCCCATAAAATAAAAAGTAGTTTATTTTTCCGTAACCCCCCCCAGATTAAATTTACCTAATTTTATATAAATTTGTTATGACAAATATTCCAAATTATAGTCAAATCTGTATTATAGCCAGTTAAAGGGAAGATATTTCCAATTTCTTGGTTACTTTGATAGACATTCCTTAAAATTATTCTGCGTGTTACTCTGAATTGTGTTAATGTCTGTTGAATTTAGTTCTGTTTCTGTTTGATAAAGAGGTTAAAGTTAACAGGCAAAATTGGCAGCATACTAAAGGTAATAGAAGATAGACAAGTGCTTGAGAACAAATATCTTAAGTACTTCTAAAATTAGAGTATCTTGTCTTTTGGAATGATTTGTGATGTTAATTATGTATTTGGCTAAAATACTTAAAAAAGGATGTTTTAGAATATATGTAGTTAATAACTGGTGTGATAAAGTCAAGGTCATCTGATTGATAAAAGTGATGCAAAATAAATTGGGCTGTGAAGTCAGAAGCCCTTTGATCTAATCATAATTCTTCTGTTAGGTGGTTTATAGTGATGGACAAAGCATATAACTTCTTTGGGTCTCAGTATTCTCATTGGAAACATTGAAATAGCATGTCTGGGAAGATAATTTTAGCTCTACACTGTTCTATAGTTACAATCTGAACTCCCAACCTCATAACCTCAGTCAACATTCAAATGCACAAAGACAGCACAACTTGCTTTGTGCAAATATTTTTTTTGCCTTTGGAAAAACTACTCAGTGTCCACTCTAGCTATGTGCCCTCATTAGTATTTTCTTTATATATTAACAAAATGATTAGACTGAGACTTCATTATTTTAAGATTTTTATGAGTAGTTCAATTTTTGTCTTTTTAAAGATTTACTTATAAAATATTACCTTTCATATTGTGTTGTGTTTTTCTTAATTCTATGTGTAGATTTATCTAGCAGATTTCCAGACTCCTAATTTTTTTGATTTTCTGGAAGGCACTGAATCTCAATATGTGACTCAAAATCCAGTCTTATGTGTAATGTTGTTGAACAGTTGTTTTATTTATTGGTTCTCCATCCATCTGTCCATCTTCATTAATTCTCTTCCACCCAACCGGTATCACCTCCTTACATTTTTTAAAAACCATCTGCTAAATGATACTTTAGTATGAAGCATCTGTCTTCTTCACATTTTGCCAAGACAGTTTCCCAACTAACTTCCCATTATTACTTTTTTGTCTGCTTTCTGAAAAGTGAGAAGGCTTAGCTGGCATTTAAGAAGGCCAGTAAGTACCTTTGAACTAGTTCAGTGCAAAAAAATGGAAAGGTTTGTTGTAACAGTATTTAAATCCATGAGCCTCTGTTAGATCTTAAGTTTTTCAAAGCTCTGTTCATAAACACAGAAATCATATCTTCTCTCCTTCTATAGACAATAGTAGCTTTTCCCATATTCACAAAATTAAATAATGACAGAACTGTGATAATGTCTAATAGTTCACTGCACTAATTTTTAGGAGGTCCCTTCCTCTTATTTAGCAATAGTAGCCTTGGTCCAGGGTATTTTCTGGAGCTTGTCACTCAGAAAAAAGCCATCCTTTTGCCTTTGGCTGTTTCACAGAAAATATTTTACCTCATGAGGGTTAATTGGTACATGAACTGAAAATCGTAATGATCATATTTATGAATGTTCCAGTTTTAGGTAGTATTTGTTATAATAATCTTTTTATCCACTGATAATTTTTAAAAGATTTTTATTTCAGTTCACTTAGTTTTAAATTTTATAATTTGGCACACACACACAGACATATATGCACATATATGGATAATAATGTGTTTCTTAATTTGGGTTCATGTACATTCAGAGGATTAGAAATCTGCTGTTTATTTGACTGTTATTCACTTTTATATAAACTCCCCCAGTGCTAGGTTACTCTTGATCAAATAACGGAAATGGAATGTTGCCTGGAGATCTTTTGTTACATGCTTTTGAAATATTGAAGAATGCCCTAATCTCCTCTTTGTGTAAGCAGTTGCATGGAGAATGGTGGAAAGTACCCAGATAGTTCATGTTTCCTTACCATTGTGATAAACAAAATTATCTTATTAAATTTAAAAAAGAATATATTCACTTACATATCCTAAGGTGAAATATGACCTATTTTAAAAAAGTCCATTGAAATTTAAACAATGACAGTATTTATTTCCTATTCTGTTCATCTATAATAAATTCCTTCTGCAAAGGTTTGAGTATGAGGCCTTGTACTGAGTGCTATGGATAGAGAGATGATAAGGTAGTTCTGTCAAGGATCTCACAGTAAAGTATAAATGAATCAAATATCCTTATTAAAACTTATGCCCTTTAATTTTCTGTGTCTATTTATGCATACATATACACTAACCATAACCCATTTTAAATCATGAAATACTAGGATATTGGACACGTAAGAAATGGATATTGTGGCACAACTGTTAGCCATATTTTGAGACATTACAACTGCTTCAGGATTAACATTTGTTGATTGACTGATGGATTGATTAGTTGAAGGAAGTAGTTTGTATGAGAAAAAATAATGACTTGGGAGACAGATGTTGTTAAGGGCTATATTCTAGAAGGATAGGGTTTTATTATTTGTTGTAATAAAGTGATTTGCTTTTGCATTTGTATTTTCTCAGATTTCCCTACTATTTTTCCCCCAAATCATCTGACTTACTGCTGGAGTTTTCTTTCTTCCCAATCCCCTCTGGTTATAGTGTCCTTTCTGAATGGGTGGTACTGGCAAGCTGTGATTAGTTATCCATATTTTAAATGGCATTAGGAAACCTAGTTTGATGGTAGTATCGCTATCTTTTTCTTCATTTCTAAGGAGGCTTAAAATTTCTTCCCAATTCTGTAAAGTAGAACAGCTTTACTTAACAGTCATAATATGTAACTCAGGAATTACTTTGATAGATTATCTGTGACTTTAAGGTTTGAAACATTATTAGATTCTTATGCAACATGTGAAGCAAGATCAATACTGCTAATGAGATTTGTAACATATATATAGTGCTACAAACATATGTCTCTGGTTTTATACCTGGTTTGCATTCTCATTTCTAACTCCAAACTGTGATCAAAGATGAAGTGTTAATATTATTTATGTCCCTGTTGATAAAAGGATTAAATATATTAAAAAATTTTTTTGTTGGTATACAATTCATAGAACATAAAATTCATCATCTTAAGGTGAAAAATACAGTGGCTTTCAGTATTGTTACAGTGTTATGCAACTAACAGGAACATCTAATTCTAGGACATTTTCATCACCCCATGAAGAAACTCCATACCTGCTAGTCACTCCCAGGTCTCCCTTCCCTCAGTCTCTATCAACAAGTAATTACTTTCTCTCTATGGATTTGCCTATTTGGGCATTTCATAAAAAATAAAATGTTTTTTTTTATTTGTTTAGACACTAACGGAAACATCTTTACCAAATTATGCCACAAATTTGAAAGACAAGAGTTCTTTAGTTTCATCTCTCTATAAAGTTATCCAGGAGCCACAAAGTGAGGTAAGTACTCTTACAGTTTATTGTGCTAGAGGTATTCAGTTGATTGGTTTCTAATTTTTTATAGTGAAATACAACATATATATAAAAGAGTAAGAAAAAGCATATGTTTAAAGAACTTTCATTTATATTATAGAGTGTTTAGCTGACTACCTTTGAGAAATGGGGTAGAAGGGATATAGAATACTTCATGTTCAAAAAATGGCAGAATTAAAAAAAAAACAAGAACTGTAATAAAATGAACTCCTGTATACTATCCCCCAGGACCTGAAATAAAATTACTATCATATTCCAAAAGCCATCTTGAACATCTTCTCATCTGTCTGTCTGTCCTGCTGGAGGTGGCCTAGAAAAGTTTGGGTCCCTACATTCATTTATTCATTCAGCAAATAATTTGTACACCCTTTATGAACCAGCTGCAGTGCTAGACAATAGAAAATCAAAGATGAGTAAGTAACACATGGTCTTTATCCCAAAGAGGAAAGGAGAAGAAAATAGTGAACACATGTTTTCAAGGCAATGCTTAACTGAGTCTAGATGGATGTGCATGTTTTCTAGGTATGCAAGTGAAAGGACATTCCAAGCCATAAGGATAGTTAGTATATGGAGGCCTGAGAAAATGCAGAACATTTAAGGAATGGCAAGGAGTTTGGTCCTGATGGTGCTTTTCCCAGTCCCTCCTTCCTTTCTCTTGTCCCCATCTCCTTTTCTCTTCTTAGATAATGGTGATAAAATGATATATACTACTGATTCTGGTGCTTATAAATCCCACTATTCATGGTAGAAATAGAAAAGGATGAGAAATGGTGTGGAAAAGAAAAAGGCATGGCATTTGGAAAAAAAAGCAACCAGGCTAATGAAATAGTTAACTAGAGGGTAAGACTGAGGTAGGAACTGAAACTGGAAAGAGACGTTAAGGTGGTAATTATACTGGGCCTTGAATTACATCATGAGCAATTTAGACTTTTTTTACACCGCAGGGATGACTTGATCAGATTATTGTTTTAGGAAGATGGCTATGTGGGGGATAGATTGGAGAATGGAAAAATTGAAAGAACACTGGAATGTTATGACAAAGCTCAGGAGGGAGCTGTTGAGAACCTCAACTTGACCAGTGTCAGCAGGAATTGACAGAGGTGGAGTAGAGGAGGGGAATATTAAGTATGTCATTCTTTTTATACTTGAGTTTGGTAGATGACATGGTAGGCTCTAACGCCACTAATCTTATTAGTCAGTGGTAAAATAACATACCCTGGAGTCCAGTCCTATACAGAACTTTGTATCTTTGAGATGAAACTATCAAAATTAGAGACTTTGGTTATTTGAGTAGTTAACCTCTTTTGGAGTGGGTCTGGGATAACCCAGCTTCTACTGGCTATGCTATAAAGTGCATTGTTAATTTTTCATGCTAAAAAAAAAATTAGGGATTAAAATGACAAACCAAACATTTTAACTGAAATAACTGAAAAGAATCATAGCTTGCTCCGCTCTTCCTGCTTCCTAAAGTGTCTTAATTTGTATAGTATATATAGGTAGTTTGTTTTCTTGAAGGGTTTTAGTTTTTAAAGTATTTGGGTGGAAGCTATTTTAAAGTTTTCCATGTTTAATTGACAGTTATTTCACCACATAGAGTAAGTATAGCTATTTGCTTTATTTTTTAAAAACAAATTAAATGTTGTTTATCATTCACTGTTTAGTATTTTGAAAGATTTGGAAGTTACTCCTCTAATGAACTGTGTTTTAATCAGGCTACTTTGGATAGAGTTTGTAATGTAAATTTCTGTAAAAGCATTTCTTTCATTCGGATAATAGTGGGTACAGCTCTAATGAGTCAGAGCAGTATTTCCCAAACTATTTGTGGTGAAAGACAAGTTTTTAAATAATTTCCTATCCGTCACTGACCAATATGTATACTTAATGTGCACAGTGAACATGCACTCACATCACACGTGAGGTGCCACACAAATCTGATGACTCTTAAGTGATCTGTTCCCTGTTCAAAAAGCCTGCTGATCACTACTTGGATGTTGCAGCAATATCAAGTTGCTATAAAAGTTTCTAAATGTTTTCCTCTCAATTTCTGTATTTATATTGTTGGGGACTGGTCATGTGGTAGGACTTCAGTCCATGGACCACACTTTCAGAAGCACTAGTTTAGCAAGTTTTGCATTTAAGTTTGTTGAATATTTTTAGCCTGATTAATGTGAAGACAGTGTATATTCTGTATTCTTAAAAGACAACTCAATCTTAAAAATATATTTAGAAATGACATAACCTTCTTTTGTATTTTAGAATATTTTGTGTCTTAATATGGAAATATTCCTGAAGAGTTGATATCATTGTCATTTGGCATTTTTGTAATTTGGGACATTTCTGGTGTTATTTGAAGTCTGGCAAATTTGGTATTTGGATTTTACTCATAGTACTTTTTCATTATTCAGTTTAATTCATTTAAGAAACCCATTTTTCATTAAGAAACCCATATTTCATTCATTAAGAAACCCATATTTATTGAACCCATATAATGTACCAGAAATCACTTAAAAATATAGCAGTGAATAAAATAGACTAAATTCTTGATCTTAAGGATTAGTATTTGTATTCTGGTAGGTGAGATAGACATTAAACAAATACATAAATGTATAATACAATGTGAGCTGTTGATACAACTATGAAGATAAATAAAGTGGAGTGGGGGAGTATGTGTTGGGACTGAGGAGGTGATGGTTGAATCAGGGTCTGAATGAATTGGAGGGAAAAAATAAAACTGAGCAAGAGCATTCCAGGAGAGGGAGTAGTAAGTGCAAAGGCCCTGAGATAGATATGTGTGGTGTGTTCAAGAAACTATAAAGAGGCAGTTTATGGGTACAGTGCAGTTTGTTTGATTACATTTTAATTGACTGTAACTTTAGAGGCTAACAGTGCTCAAGTCTGTTATGAAACCAGCTGTTTTTTGAAAGAGATACCTTAACTTGCTTTGGTGTTCTAGGCATAGGGATCCCAGAGTGAGGAAAGGCAGTTCAGTGGCTACTGGCACCTGAATAGTGGTGTCCTTCTGACTTTTCTGTATCTTTTTTCTATCTGTGTCCTCAGTAACTGTTCAGTGCAAAAACATTTGCAGGATTTTGTGAATTTACCCAAACTTAACTTTCCCATCTTCTATCCCTGCTTTAGTTACTTAAAGGCATTTTTATGTTACATTTTTATTACTGTTAGAACTCTCTCTTAGGATACAGACTTCTTACTTATGACTGGATTGTTGTAAAAGTTCCTTGGTATCTTCGTTGTTTTAGAATTCAGAATGTATTTTAGAATGGAAAGAAAGTACATAATGATTAGTTTCTCATTAGACCCATAAAAAGCCCATTTAACACATTATACTTGAGGTGTAATTCTCTCTTAATAGTACTCTTGTAAAAACCTACCCATCAAATAAAACAATGTTCCCATGAGAAAATACATTAAAAATTTAAATGTATTTTAGACACTAGGAACACAGCATGTTCTAATTCTCCATTGCTTGTCTCAAATATATACAAGTTAGATAAATCACCTGTATTTTCCACATTGTATGTTGTTTTATTCTTTTCTGTTATTTTTCAGGTATGTTTATAAAGCAGTCAAAAAGCCTTGGCCTCAGTTCTGACCTTTGTGAGCTGTGTGATTTTGGTGATAGTAGATAGCCTCTTTGTGTCAATTGCCTTATGTAAAAAGTATGGATAATAACATTCTACCCTACAATGTGTGGGAATTGAATGGGTTCATGTCTGTGAAAGTACTTTGCAAACTGTAAAACACTGCACAGATATTGGTATTTATCTCTGTCAGTTTGGTATGTATAATTCCATCTAATCTCATGGCAGCATATAATTTCAACCTCACTTTGAATCTGTCTTCATTTCATTCTGCTTTCATAAAACAAAAACCCTCTTAGTTTAGGATTTTTAAATTGGTTATAAGGCATTTTGAGGGTGTTTTGATCAAAATTGATTTTGTGTTCATGTAGACTATTGAATAAATTTTCAACATAAGGTTTCATAATTTTGCAAACTCTTGTTAGACTATATCAATTGATTTAATCAAAGCTTTCCCAGGTATTTAGAAATGAGGTTGTTACATCACAATAAAAGATTACTGATGCTGGTTCATAAAGAAATTTGAAAACGCCACTCTGAAACCTAAACATTTCCTTACCAATCTTTGTTCCAACCACCCCAACCCCATTCTTCCAAACCTTTTCTTGCTCTCTGTAAATGTGGTTATTTTGTCTCTGACCCTCCAGTTTCTTGTTACCTTTGCCATGCCACAGTGGATGCCACTTGCCCTCTAACAACTATTTTGGAGTGGAAAAAATATTCCTTAAGTGTCAGAAGTTAGATAATTTTTCAATAGGAACGACTAGTTTGGCTTAATTAATGTTTATTGAAGTGTAACATTTTCTATAGCAAAAGCATAAATGTGTACTTTTGTATAATACCTTATATTAATAGTACTGGCTTTAATTATGCCCAGTTTATATATAACATTTAACTTATTTGAAATCAAAGCATCCACTGTAAATGAGTATCATTCATTGCAATTATTAGTAGTAGAAAATATTTTGTCAGTTGACTTAAATCTATTGCCTAAGTTAATGAAGTGAATGAATTACATAGTTCATTAAAAATATAATAGCATGATGGATTGAAAAATAAGTAGCCTATGAATCTCTTTACATATTTATTTGTGACTTGTGCATGATCACTGTATATGCTTTAAAGTAATGCTTCCTATAAGAGTCTCTTATCTTAACTTTTTAATATTAAAAAGAAGTTTATTATAGTCAGCTCTATTTAGTAGGTAATGCTGGGGTGTGATAGGAGAAGAAAAGATTATAGATAACTCCAAATCATGTTTAAAACACAATGATAGCAGGGTTTAGATTAACTAGTGATCTGGATCTGGAGGCTCTATAATGATTCAACTACTTTACACATGAGGCATTGCTGTCAGATGCTGAGTAGGTACAAGCTCCGGAGGGCAGTGTGGCAGTAACTACTTAGGATTCCCATTTCAATTTCTACAACCCTGTAGCCCGTCATTTATATATTTCCATGTTTTATCAGAAGAAAAGATATTAAAGAAGAAAGTTCTTACAACCTAGCTATTTTAAGAAGTTAAAAATATAGAGCTTTAATAACAGTACCACCTTAGAGTTACAAAATATTTTAAAAGTTTACAAAGTGCTTCGATATATGCTTCTTTTGCATTCTTTAGTCTTCCACTTCAAAGGTTTATGGAATAGTTTGGCAGTGAATAGTTTTGATTCTGCCCCCGACAGAAACATTTATGTATTTCATTAATTACCAGTCAGAGAAAACCTTTTATATTTCATATATCAGTGTCATTGAAACACAGTCCCATCCTTGAATTAACACTTGATCTGTTTCCAGTTGCTGGAACCTGTCTGTCACCAGCTCTTTGAATTCTATCGCAGTGGAGAGGAGCAGTTGCTTCGATTCACACTGCAGTTTCTTCCAGAACTGATTTGGTGCTACCTTGCAGTGTCAGCCAGCAGAAATGTGCATAGCAGTGGATGCATCGAAGCTCTTCTTTTAGGGGTCTACAATTTGGTTTGTATTTTGATGTAGTTAATAGGATGTTTTTTGGCAAAAGGAAATATATAACCTTTTCAGCAAAAGCAAATACATTAATCGCCAACTACTTTTCACTTCAGTAAAGTTAATTTTTTTTTTCATACATCAAATGACTCATAGTTCATTCCCCCCCAAAATAACTTCATCGAGGTTGAGGGCTATATATGCATATATCCAGTTATGTAAATATACCTTCCTGGATTGATTGAAGATTGAAGATTAAGCCATTTCAGTTATTTTTATAGAGGTATCTAAAAATATCACCATTGCATTTTAAACTTGAAATCCACTGTCAATAAATTGTCAGTTTGTCACCTTCACTTTGGGAGAAAAGATCTAGTCTAATATCTACCACTAATAACTCCATAAAATCTGGGCTATCTCCAGAATTCACACCATTGATTTAACAAATAATTTGCATTATTAATAGTGTTTGTATATTAACTAGTATGGTATTCTAGATATTTAAGGTTTGTACTTTTTAAAATGGAAAAGGCACTTAAGGACCTTTTCTTGACATATTTCATAACTATGTTAATTGATTTAGAAAATTAACTTTTTACATGGGAAAAATCAATGATTATTAAGACACTACACTGTATTTCAGCCATCCTTAAAACTATGTTGTTATATTTTAAAAGTGGAAGGTTAACTCTTAGTGTTTATGAATAATTAGTAACGGGTATCATAGTTTAAGATTATAGTTGACTTTAAGATTCATTTCCTCTCAGGTCATTTTTTTAAGACTAAAAATTTTAATTTAGCTTTTAAATTTATATGTAATAAATATTTTAAGATATTTTATTTCACTTTTGTAGGAAATAGTTGACAAACATGGTCATAGCAAAGTATTGAGTTTTACGATTCCATCTTTATCCAAACCATCAGTGTATCATGAAGTAAGTGAAATTTTATCAGTAAATTTGCTGTAAATTAGGGTCTGGTTTTTGAAGCAAAAAAAAAATTGATCAAATTAGTAATACCTTAAAAGTATAAAACACCACACAAAGTGAAATGTGAAATCAAAAGCATTAAACTTTAAAATCTGATAGTAAGAGATCTATTGAATATACTCATTTTGAAATACTTTTCTTTCCTGATGGATAAGACTAGCCTAATTTTTTTGTGTGGCGATTATGTATTTCTGCGGTAGAATTTTAAAAATTAAACTATATTTTCTACATTTCATTTGGTTTTTAATTATTTGTTAAATCCCCGAGCAGAAAATTTAGTAGGCACTCTGAATATTTTTAAGATATATGCTATTCATGGCAATTAGTAATGTATATATTCTGAATATCACATTTTCAACAGAATGGCTTTTTTCTTTATTCAAATATCTTTTCTTTAGCCTTCCAGCATTGGGTCCATGGCTTTGACTGAGAGTGCACTCTCCCAGCATGGTTTGTCAAAAGTTGTGTACAGTGGACCTCACCCCCAAAGGGAGATGCTGACAGCACAGAATAGGTATACTGTGGAAACATAACCTCCTGTCCTACCATACTGATTAAAACAAAATTATCTCAGTAGATTTACAAATAATGTTAAATGAGTTGTGCGTGAAAATTAAAAAAAAAATTGAGTCATTTTATACAAGAGGAAAACACATCTTCCTGATTTGTCACTTCTACTTTGCTTCAGATATCATCTGGAACATTGAATTAAGATAATTTTCCTAGGACTGTTACCTTGGGAAGTCTTCTATTTCTGTTCAGTTTTGTGTTGTTAATTAGTGTGATTATATTGTACAGGTCTGTTACATAACATAGTATCTCTCCCTAGTGCCTGCTTAATTATGGTTGACTGCTAAATGATAAGATTTGTAAATATCTTTTGGTTTATCTTTAGGTTTGAAGTTTTGACATTCCTTTTGTTGTGTTACAATGCTGCCTTAACCTATATGCCTGGTGTTTCTCTTCAATCACTGTGTCAAATCTGTTCAAGGTAAATTAAAACACAGATGTTCTTAATATTGAAATATATTGATCTAGGATTGCCAGTTTGTTACATATCTAAGTTATCTTTGTTTTGTTTGATCATTTGTTTAAAACATTAAGTAAGTTAATATGAAATTCAGTCTAATCAATGTAAAGAAATCTACCTATAAGTGATAGAACACAGTGAAGAGGGTAATAAAGCTGAGTAACATTTCAATGGAATATTTAATCAAAAAAGGATCACATTATATAATTAAGAAGATGGAACTGCTATAACCTTTCAATTTTTGGCATGTGGTTAGTTTCTGTTATTATTTTTTTTTCTTGTGCTCTAATTTTATACCAAGAAATAAGTAAGAGACACAGGCTTTTTAACTTTCCTTGTTTAAAAAAAATTAAGCCATGAGGTTAGATAAATAAATTATGATAGTCCTTAGATATACTATACAAACATTAAAAAATTCTGATTTAAAAGAGTGTTAATGATAGTATATTTGGTATAATTGCAACATTGACTGAATGTGACCAGAATATTAACAATAGTTATGTCTAGTTGGTGAAAATAGGATTTATTTTAATTTTTTCCTGTGTGGGTTTTCTGTTCTCTAAATTTTCTATGAAGAACATGCTACCTTTTTAAAAAAACAAAAAGACAACAACAAAAAGAGAGAATGCCTTTGGTAATTCAAATAAATAAGGAAAAATGTAGAACTGAGGAACTTGGAGAGTAATTTAGACTTGAGGAACTTAGGAAATACAACTTTGGAAAGTTAGTGAGAGGGAGGGTGTTGCATAGAGCAACACATAGAGATCAAATCAAACCAAAACAAACAGATAAAGCAGAAATTGATACTAAATAGGATAGAAAACCATGCAGGACCAGAGGGGGAAGGAGGTAACAAGGCAAAGGGCTTGTTTGAGAGGATAGCAAAATGAGGACTCTTTCAGAAAATTCCTGAATCAGAGCATAATCCCATTTCCCAGACCTTGGAAGATGGCACCAATGTGCAATCTCTCCCGCTTACTGAGTCTTTCTAACATGCTTCTTGTTTTAAGTCCTTTCAAAGCAGAAATGCCTAGAGTTTTGAATTCACAGATCTATAAAATTTCAAAAAAGCTGGAGCAGGTGAGGTATCTACATAGTGTTGCCACTTTTTATTTTGTCAAGTCATTATATTATAAATATCTACCATCAACATTATTTACCAAAGGTAAGACAATTTTAACACCAAAAAGGGGGGAGAGTGGAAGAGAAGGATACCAATTTGTAAATTAAAATTGGATTATTCAGCTTTCCTTCCCATTTCACTATGGTTCAGTGGAAACTTTGTTATTGACTAAAATGAGAGTAAGGACCAACACTTCAGAAGCACTGCTTTAAGGACTAACTTGATGCATTAACTTTAACATGTAGAACTTAAAACACTACAAAGTCTAGGTCCTCTTCTGAACCAGAATCTTAAATGGTAGGACCCAGGAATGCATATGTATATATGTGTATAATATTCTAATACATTTGAAGCTCTAAACAAACATCTAAATAAGAATCACTGTTGATGTTTTCCTGAAAAACTGATGAAAAAGTTAGGGAAGAACATGTGTCCCTGTGTAACTCCAGTGGACTGCCCTCTAATGTAATTACTTTTGCCTTCTGGGTAGGAAATTGCTAATATTACTTAAAAAGCAGAACAGAAAAGGAAGAGGTTTTGAAATCGGCTAGTTTTATTTCATAGTCTATCTTTTATCCAGATGGATAGGAAGTAGAAATTGACCAAATTCTAAATATTTCTCCAATTAAAAATTAGAAAAACAATTGTTTCCGTTTTTCTGGCTGGTATCTACTCACTGGTCTGATGATTTGATGGTAATAGTTACTCTATTTTCTTTTCTACTTTAGGTTCTGGTATATTCATAAATAAATACTCTCACCAGTTAGCCTCACTGGAATTGTGCCCTCTAATCATTTTGTCGTGGATAACTCAGAGTATATTGACAACAATATCAAAATTTACTTTCAATCTAAGAATGAGACAGTGTTTATCAACAGAGAATGAGATGCAGCTGGATAGAAGTAGATTATTAGTCTGGGAAATCCAAGGTCAAGGTGCTGGCAGATTTAGCTTTTAGTGAAGGCCCTCTTGCCTGCTTGCAGCTGCCTTCTCTTTGTGTCTTCTTGTGTTGGAGAGTGAGCTTTGTTCTCTTCCTCTTCTTATAAGGGTACTGATCCCATCAGTGGGCCCCAACATCATAAATTTATCCAAACCTAGTTACTCCCAAGGGCTCCACCTCCCAGTACCATCATACTGGGGGAATTAGGGCTTCAACGTATGAATTGTGTGGGAGACACAGACATTTGGTCCATAAATATCCCTGGTCCTTTTTACTCTTGGTTCTAAGGAATTCTAAGGTCCTCTCAATATCAAGTGAATTTATATCTATTCTTTAAAGTTGCTTTGAATTAATGATATCTTCATGGGGATATTTTTGAGATGGTTTATGGTATACTTGGGTATGTTTAGTGAGGGTTTAGATTGGTTAGATAAGGGAAATATTAAGTCCCAGGTTGTAATTGCATAGGGGAGAGGTTAAATAATTACAATCTATTGGTTAGTACTATATTAAGTGAAGGTTGTATTATAGCAACCACAATTATGAGAAAATAGCTATATTCTGGTTTTATTAAAAATAGAAACTTACTATTTATTTTCAAAGTAATATATGTTGATCATAGAAAATTTAGAAAATGCATCTAAATATAAAGAAAAAAATAAATCTATAATCCTACAGCTCAGAGATAACTCTCTGACTTTGTATATGATCTTTGTGCAGTGAAACATGCCATTCACACATTTGGTGAATACAAAATGGGATTGGGCTGCATGTGTTGTTTCATACATCCCGTCATTTAAAAGATTTTCAAAATATCACATTCAATTGTTTCATAGTTTTCTCTGAATCATTTATGTAGTTGGTTCCCTGTGTTGGGCTTTTAGATGGCTTCCTACTCCCTATAATAAATACTCTCTAACTTTAGTACTCCTTAAATATTCTTCACTGTAATAAATACTTCTTTACATTTAAATTTTGTTTATGGTAGCTTCTTTTAAAATTTTAATAAATTTTGTTGGTCTTTGTTTACCATTCTACCTTTGGTGTCATATTTAGGCATACAAAGAATAACTATTTGCTTATGTTTTATTTCTCTTACGGTTTCTTTTCAACCTATCTGAAATTTATTAAGGTATATTTTATGAGGTTAGAGTGTAATTTTAGAGTATTTTGGGGGGGCTTGCAATTTGTATCAATAACCTTATCTATTATGATAAGTAGTGCCAAGTTCCTTGTAATTGGTTTTTTTTTTATTAAAAAATTTTTTTTATTTTGCTATCATTAATGTACAATTACATGAACAACATTATGGTTACTAGACTCCTCCTATTATCAAGTCCCCACCACATACCCCATTACAGTCACTGTCCATCAGGGTAGTAAGGTGCTATAGAATCACTACTTGTCTTCTCTGTGTTATACTGCCTTCCCCATGTTACCCCGCCTACATTATATGTGCTAATCGTGATGCCCCTTTTTCCCCCTTATCCCTCCCTTCCCACCCATCCTCCACAATCCCTTTCCCTTTGGTAACTGTTAGTCCATTCTTGGGTTCTGTGAGTCTGCTGCTGTTTTGTCCATTCAGTTTTTTCTTTGTTTTTATGCTCCACAGATGAGTGAAATCATTTGATACTTGTCTTTCTCCGTCTAGCTTATTTCACTGAGCGTAATACCCTCTAGTTCCATCCATGTTGTTGCAAATAGTAGGATTTGTTTCCTTCTTATGGCTGAATAGTATTCCATTGTGTATATGTACCACCTCTTCTTTATCCATTCATCTACTGATGGACACATAGGTTGTTTCCATTTCTAGGCTATTGTAAATAATGCTGGGATAAACATAGGGGTCCATATGTCGTTTTCAAACTGGGCTGCTGTATTCTTAGGGTAAATTCCTAGGAGTGAAATTCCTGGGTCAAATGGTATTTCTATTTTGAGTATTTTGAGGAACCTCCATACTGCTTTCCATAATGGTTGAACTATTTTACATTCCTACCAGCAGTGTGGGAGGGTTCCCCTTCCTCCACATCCTCATCAACATTTGTTGTTATTTGTCTTTGGGATGTTGGCAATCCTAATTGTTGTGAGGTGATATCTCATAGTGGTTTTAATTTGCATTTCTCTGGTGATTAGGGATGTGGAGCATCTTTTCATGTGCCTGTTGGCCATCCGAATTTCTTCTTTGGAGAAGTGTCAGCTCCTCTACCCATTTTTTAATTGGCTTATTTGCTTTTTGTTTGTTGAGGTGAGTGAACTCTTTATATAATTTGGATGTCAATCCCTTATCGGATATGTCATTTATGAATATATTTTCCCATACTGTAGAATGTCTTTTTGTTCTGCTGATGGTATCCTCTGCTGTACAGAAGGTTTTTAGTTTGATATAGTCCCACTTGTTCATTTTTGCTTTTGTTTCTCTTGCCCAGGGAGATATGTTCATGAAGAAGTTGCTCATGTTTATGTCCAAGAGATTTTTGCCTATGCTTTTTTCTAAGAGTTTTATGGTTTCATGACTTACATTCAGGTCTTTGATCCATTTTGAGTTTACTTTTGTGTATGGGGTTAGACAATAACCCAGTTTCATTCTCTTACATGTAGCTGTCCAGTTTTGCCAACACCAGCTGTTAAGAGGCTGTCATTTCCCCATTGTATATCCATGGCTTCTTTATCATATATTAATTGACCATATATGGTTGGGTTTATATCTGTGCTCTCTAGTCTGTTCCATTGGTCTATGGGTCTGTTCTTGTGGCAGTACCAAAATGTCTTGATTACTGTGGCTTTGTAGTAGAGCTTGAAGTTGGGGAGCTTAATTCCCCGCTTTATTCTTCCTTCTCAGGATAGCTTTGGCTATTTGGGTTCTTTTGGGGTTCCATATGAGTTTAGAACTATTTGCTCTGGTACATTGAAGAATGCTGTTGGTATTTTCATAGGCATTGCATTGAACCTGTAAATTACTTTAGGCATGATGGCCATTTTGACAATATTAATTCTTCCTATCCATGAGCATGGGGTGTGTTTCCATTTATTTGTATCTTCTTTAATTTCTCTCATGAGTGTCTTGTGATTGTCAGAGTATAGATCTTTCACTTCCTTAGTTTAGTTTATTCCTAAGTGTTTTATTCTTTTTCATGCGATTGTGAATGGAATTGTTTTCCTGATTTCTCTTTCTGCTAGTTCATCATTAGTGTATAGGAATGCAACAGATGTCTGTGTATTAATTTTGTATCCTGCAACTTTGCTAAATTCATATTTTAGATCTAGTAGTTTTGGAGTGGATTCTTTAGGGTTTTTTTTATACAGTATCATGTCATCTGCAAACAGGGACAGTTTGACTTCTTCCTTGCCAATCTGGATGCCTTTTATTTCTTTGTGTTGTCTGATTGCTGTGGCTAGGACCTCCAGAACCTTGCTGAATAAAAGTGGGGAGAGTGGGCATCCTTGTCTTGTTCCCAGTCTTAAAGAAAAAGCTTTTAGCTTCTCGCTGTTAAGTATGATGTTGGCTGTGGGTTTGTCATACATGGCCTTTAATGTTTGGAGGTACTTGCCCTCTATACCCATTTTGTTGAGAGTTCTTATCATGAATAGATGTTGAATTTTGTCAAATGCTTTTTCAGCATGTATGGAGATGATCATGTGGTTTTTGTCCTTCTTTTTGTTGATGTGGTGGATGATTTTGATGGATTTTCGAATGTTGTACCATCCTTGCATCCCTGGGATGAATCCCACTTGATCATGATGAATGATCTTTTTGATGTATTTTTGAATTTGGTTTGCTAATATTTTGTTGAGTATTTTTGCATCTATGTTCATCAGGGATATTGGTCTGTAATTTTGTTTTTTTGTGGTGTCTGCCTGTTTTTTCTATTAGAGTGATGCTGGCCTCATAGAATGAGTTTGGGAGTATTGCCTTCTCTTCTACTTTTTGGAAAACTTTAAGGAGGATGGGTATTATCTCTTCACTAAATGTTTGATAAAATTCAGCAGTGAAACCATCTGGTACAGGAGTTTTGTTCTTAGGTAGTTTTTTTATTACCAACTCAATTTCTTTGCTGGTAATTGGTCTATTCAGATTGTCTGTTTCTTCCTGGGTCATCCTTGGAAGGTTGTATTTTTTTAGAAAGTTGTCCATTTCTTCTAGGTTATCCAGTTTGTTACCATGTTATTTTTCATAGTATTCTCTCATAATTCTTTGTGTTTCTGTGATGTCTGTAGTGATTTTTTCTTTATCATTTCTGATTCTGTTTATGTGTGTAGACTCTCTTTTTTTCTTGATAAGTCTGGCTAGGGGGTTATCTATTTTGTTTATTTTCTCGAAGAACCAGCTCCTGCTTTCATTGATTCTATCTATTGTTTTATTCTTTTTGATTTTATTTATTTCTGCTTTAATCTTTATTATGTCCCTCCTTCTACTGACTTTGGGCCTCATTTGTTCTTCCTTTTCTAGTTTCATTAATTGAGAGTTTAGACTGTTCATTTGGGATTGTTCTTCCCTGAGGTATGCCTGTATTGCAGTATATTTCCCTCTTAGCACAGTCTTTACTGTGTCCCACAGATTTTGTGGTGTTGAATTATTGTTGTCATTTGTCTCCATATATTGCTTGATCTCTGTTTTATTTAGTCATTGATCCATTGATTATTAAGATCCATTGTTATTAAGCCTCCATGTGTTTGTGGGCTTTTTCATTTTCTTGTGTAATTTATTTCTACTTTCATACTTTTGTGATCTGAGAAGCTGGTTGGTACAATTTCAACCTTTCTGAATTTACTGAGGCTCTTTTTGTGGCCTAGTATATGATCTGTTTTTGAAAATGTTCCATGTGCACTTGAGAAGAACGTTTATCCTGTTGCTTTTGGATGAAGTGTTCTGTAGATGTCCGTTAGGTCCATCTGTTCTAATACGTTTATCAGTGCCTCTGTCTCTTTACTTATTTTCTGTCTGGTTGATCTGTCCTTTGGAGTGAGTAGTGTGTTGAAGTCTCCTAAAATGAATGCATTGCATTCTATTTCCTCGTTTAATTCTGTTAGTATTTGTTTCACATATGTAGGTGATCCTGTGTTGGGTGCATATGTATTTATAATAGTTATAGCCTCTTGTTGGACTGACCCCTTTATCATTATGTAATGTCCTTCTTTGTCTCTTGTGACTTTCTTTGTTTTGAAGTCTATTTTGTCTGACACAAGTACTGAAACTCATGCTTTTTTCTTCCTATTAGTTGCATGATATATCTTTTTCCATCCCTTCACTTTCATTCTGTGTATGTCTTTGGGTTTGAAGTGAGTCTCTTGTCGGCAGCATATAGATGGGTCTTGTTTTTTTATCCATTCAGTGACTCTATGTCTTTTGATTGGTATATTCAGAGCATTTACCTTTAGGGTGATTATCAATAGTTATATACTTGTTGCCATTGCCAGCTTTAGATTCATGGTTACCAAAGGTTCACGGGTAATTCCCTTACTATCTAAAAGTCTAATTTAACTCACTATTTATGCTATTACAAACACAACCTAAAAGTTCTTTTTTTTTTCTTCCTCCTTCCATCTTTATATGTTAGGTATTATATTCTGTACTCTTTGTCTATCCCTTGATTGACTTTTGGAGTAGTTGATTTAATATTGCATCTGCTTAGTAATTAATTATTCTACTTTGTTCTTGTTTTATTTCCCCTGGTGATATCTATTTAGCCTTTAGAATACTTGCATCTATAGCAGTCCCTCCAAAATGCACTGTAGAGGTGGTTTGTGAGAGGAAAATTCTCTCAGCTTTTGCTTATCTGAAAATTGTTTAATCCCTTCTTTAAATTTAAATGATAATCTTGCTTGGTAGTGTATTCTTGGTTTGAGGCCCTTCTGCTTCATTACATTAAATATACCATTCCACTCTCTTCTGGCCTGTAATGTTTCTGTTGAGAAATCTGATGATAGCCTGATGGGTTTTCTTTTTTATGTGATCTTTTTTCTCTCTCTAGCTCCTTTTAGAAGTCTGTCTTTATCCTTGATCTTTGGCATTTTAATTATTATATGTCTTGATGTTGTCTTCCTTGGGTCTCTTTTGTTGGGAGATCTGTGCATCTCCATGGCTTGAGAGACTGTCTTCTTCCCTAGATTGTGGAAGTTTTCAGCAATTACCTCCTCAGTGACACTTTCTATCCCTTTTTCTCTCTCTTCTTCTTCTGGTACCCCTATAATGTGAATATTGTTCTCTTTGGATTGGTCACACAGTTCTTTCAATATTCTTTCATTCTTAGAGATCCTTTTTTCTCTCTGTGCCTCAGCTTCTTTGTATTCCTCTTTTCTAATTTCTATTCCATTTACTGTCTCTTCTACTACATCTAATGTGTTTTAAAATCCCTCCATTGTATGTTTCATTTTAGATACAGAATTTATTAATGATTGAATCTCCATCTTAAATTCGTTCCTGAGGTCTTGAATATTTTTCTGTACTTCCATAAGCATGTTTATAATTTTTATTTTGAACTCTCTTTCAGCAAGATTGGTGAGTTTGGTTTCATTTGGCCCGCTTTCTGGGGTTTGTGAGATTTTGGTCTGAACCATGTTTTGACGTTTTTTATTTTTGTGTGGTGCACAGAAGCTCCAGTCTCTGTAGCTGCTCAATCACTAGAGTGAGGTTGGAGGTCGTAGGGGAGCGGAGCTGGTGCCTGGGGGAGGAAAGATTTGTTTCCTGATTCCCATCTGCGGTGCCTGTCTCCAGTGTCAGAGCCAGTGGGCCAATCACACAGGTGTAATCTCCGTGCTTTGTGTCTCTAGCTGTTGTAGGTGGGGTCTCCCTCTGGCTGGCCTGACACCAGCACAATGACTGCCAGTTTGCAAACCAGTGCCGGCAGGCAAGGAGGATGATGCAGCAGGGTGCATGTTACAGTGAGGGCACTTGGAGCTGTAGGCAGCCAAGGGGATGGAGCACTTGAAGCTCCTCAAAGTTCCCAACCAGCTGGGCAGAGTGCACCCAGATAACCTTGTCCTCCTATCCCTTCTCCCCTGTAGCAAGCTCCATGCAAACCCCACCCCTTTAGCAGCCCTCTCACTGCTAGGAAGCCTCTAAGACTGCCTGCCTTTCCTTTGTCCCACAGTGGCCAGAGTGGATCACTGTCCTCCACAAATGGCCAGAATCTCAGTCTTTCAAGCACTCTACCTTTCCCAGCTCCCCAACCCCAGAAACCTCCAGAGCACCACACAATGTAGGTCTGTGGTCCAAAGCAGACCTCCAGGGCTGGGTATTCAGCAGTTCTAGGCTTCCACCCCCTCCCTGCTCTGTTTCTCTTTCTCCCCCCAGTGAGTTGGGGTGGGGGAAGGGCTCAGGTCCCCCCGGATCAAGGCTTTCGTACTTTACCCTGTTTTGTGAGGTCTGCTCTGTTCATGAGGTCTGTATGCAGTCTGGTGTAGCCTTTTCTGTTGCTGTTTTAGGGCTAGTTGTATTAACTATATTTTCACATTATACGTGGTTTTGGGAGGAATTCTCTGTCTCACCTCTCATGCCACCATCTTGAATCCTCCTCCCTGTAATTGGTTTTATGGCAATAAAAGATTAATCACTGAATTGACCAAAGTTAGTGAACCCACTCTGAGACTGTCACTTACTATGTATGAACATTTAGCTTTATACATTTTGTTCCCCAGTCTAATTTCCTTAGGAAAATGTTACAAATGTTCTGTTTGGAAAGATACTTTGTTTTATAGCTATTATGTTTGTTATGATAGCATACCTAATACATTGTTGGCTTATAAATGTTAAGAAATAAATTATCTAAATCTTTACCAATTTTACCAATATATTTGTTTTGGTCTTTCTAGAATCTGTGTTTGTGGATATCCCAGACAACATGTAAGAAAATACAAAGGTGTAAGTAGCAGGATACCAGTTTCTTCAGGATTCATGGTGCAGATGTTAACAGGGATTTATTTTGCCTTGTAAGTCTAATTCATACACAAAGTAAACCTTTGATCGCTTTGGAAAATTATAGTTTGTTATTTTATTGTTCCTATTATAATTTTAATAGTTGAACAATCAGCATACTTTTGTGTGAAAGAATATGAATCAAAATCTTGATAATAATTTTATTATTTAAAACATGTATTTTAATATTCTGAATGATTTGTATGCAACTGAAACACTTCATCATCTTTCCATAATTCAAGGACAGAATGAAAATTAGCAACCCCTACATATACTCAGATACAGTTCTTTTCTTCATTACTCTTATTTTTGCTGTAATTTCCAAATAGCTTTTCATCCACAATGAATGTCAATTTCTATTTCCAGCAATTTAACTCCTGAAAAACATCTTAGAGCCTCTTTGATTGTGAATAGTTTATTAATAATTTACTATTAATTTCTAATATTGATAGTCTTAATATGCCTTAGAAACTGATATTTTTCTCTGAACACTTTTACTTTGTAATTCTTTTGCTACACATACCTTACTACGCTTTGCATTATATTCACTTGATATCTTAATTTTCCAGAGTAGATTATGAGCTTCTTGACTGAAGGCAGAATTTATGATCATTGGGCCAAATCTGGCCCACTGCCAGTATTTTTAAAGCTGTATTAGCACATTGTCACATCTACTTGTTTCTGTATTTATGGCTGCTTTTGTACTGCAGTGACCGAGCTGAGTAGCTGTGATAGAGACTACGGCCCACAAACCTAAAATATTTACTCTCTGGCCCTTTAAGAAAACATTTGTCGATCCCTGTGTTAGCTGATTCTATCATCCCACAGTTCTTAGATGTGCTGATCTATTTAATTTTCTGTTTTTTCTTTGTGTTTCAGATTGAGTAATTTCTGTTGATCTGTCTTCACCTTCACTGATTTTTTTCTGAACTGGGTTGAGTCCACCACTGACCCTGCTGAAGGAGTTCATCTGTGTTTCTGTGTTTTATTTCTAGCCTTTTCATTTGACTCTTTCTTACAGTTCCCATCTCTCTCCTGAAATCCCCATTTGTTCACATGGTTGTCCATCTTTTCCACTGGAGTTTTTAATATATTGATTGTTATTTTAATTTCCCTGATAACTGTAGAATATGAGTCATCTCTGAATTTGGTTCTATTGTTCTTTGTCTCTTGACTGTGGGTTGTTTTCTTCTTGCTTTTTGTGTGACTTGTCATATTTGATCACCGTTTTTTTTGTGAACAGGACAGTAGAAACTGAGGTAAATATTACTATGCCTGGAGTGGGAAATGCCTCTTCTTCTTGGCTGCTAGTGGAGCTATAGGAGTGAGCTGGGGTGGATTTTGTTGTTTCTATGGTTACCTTCATGCACCACTGACTAAAGATTCCTCTCCTGTTATTGGTGATTAGAGTGGGGTCTGGCATGCTGGAGGGTTTTTCTCAATATCTGCTCCATCCTGAGCTGTCAGCTTTCCTTCATGTCTGTACCACAGACATCTCCATGCTCTTGCCCCTCGTCCAGCAATAGCTTTGCTGCCGCTTGTTTCTAGGTGTCCCAGCCTGTTTGGGGGTGTGGGGCGGGAAGTGGTGTTCTCTGTTGTCCTGATGCAGCCTCAGTTACAAGCAGGCTCCATGTTCCTTAGTGCTCCTGCCCCTCCTCCAGTGGTGAGAGACCTCAGATGGTCTCAGCATGGGAAGAGTTCCTGATCCTGCCCCACAGGTAGAGGGTGTTTTTCTTTTTCTTTCTGTCCCAGCAACAGTAGTTTTCACCTCTGTTCTTGGGTGAAAGGGCTTGCTGCTCTTTCCCAAAGGCTTTAAAACTTTTGTTCCATATAGGAAAAGCATCTGGCTGGATCTTAGTGCCTTTCCTTGTCAGTGGCCATTCTCCTTCAGGCCTGTGCTACTAAGGGCAGCTTTGTCTGGTTCCCCACCTTGCTCCCAGTTTTTCTTGTGAGCACCTAAAGAAGGTTTGCGGAGAAAGCTTGTGAATGGGTGTGAGTTCCCTTGTATCTGCTCCCAGAGATTCCATACTCCTATGCTGGCCTGTACTTGGCTTTTAGTAATTTGTTAAAAACTTTAGCTGAATTCTTCTTACCCATTTACATTGTGGTCTCTCTGCCTCTCTGCCCTTAGGTTTCAGACTACTTAGTTGTCCTGTGAACTTAGCCCTTTACCGGATTCATGAAAAATTATGATTTTGCAGATTACCTGGCTTTCTCTTGTTTTCAGGATAGAAGCAATGGTCTCCATTTTTCAGGTCTCACTTGCACTTTTGATGTAACTCAAATTTATTTTGTTGGCAGATGACCAAGCCATTATTTTTCTGTCCATTTTCATCATTTAGCTGACTTTTAGACCATATCCTTGAACATCAATATATACACACATTTTATTCTCCCAATATCTCTTTGATATTTGTACCATACATTACATACACTTCTAAATGACTATCAAGAAGCAAAGAAGTAACTACTTAGGATACTACGAGCCACAAAAGTTGTAGATTCTCATTAAAAACTGTGGGAGTTACAGAGTAATTGGACCATAAATTGTTCTGAACATTATTCTAAACTATATAATTTATTATGCTCTGACTTGCTTTGAAAGTAAAAAGCTTTGAGGTGGTCTAGCTTTTTTGGTATCTGTTTTATAAATAGAGAAGAAGTTTATATCTATAAAATTTTCTTTGCTATTAATAGGCTTTCAGATACAATTGAAAGAAATTCAAAGATTTAAAAATATGTTTTTCAGGAGAATGGAACGCTAAGCAATGTGCTTATGTGATCTATTATTTTCCTTGGTAAAAATAAACAGTTTCTCATTACATTTTGTTCAGTTATACAGAATTAATTAAAAATAATTATACTTTCCTTACTTAATTTTATAGTTATAATGGTGAATGGGACCTAGCACAAAAAGCATTGGATGATATTACATACCGAGCCCAGCTAGAATTATATCCGGAGCCATTGCTGGTAGGTGCCTCACTTATTTATGTTAATTTCATAATTTAGAATTTCTCAGTTTGGAACTATAGGTTGAGAAGGAACCATTCATAGTGCATTAATATGTCCTTAATACTCAGTGATTCATGCTCCTGTTGTAGTAGGAAAATTTTGTACTTGATAGGGTACATACAATAAAATTTGAAAATTTCATTAGGCTGACTTAGAAGGGTGATAAATAGTCTTTTTAAACATATAAGAATGTTCTCGTTAGCATGGTAGTTCTGCATTTATTAATTAGCACTAGGCATTTGGAAATATAATTCAATATTTTGGAATTTTAAATTGCATTACTTACATACTCTTTTTAACCTCAAGTTTCCTTCTGATCTCTAACTCCTTATTCTGGAGGATTTATGTGTCATTTTATGAAATACCTTGGACAAAGTATTCTTTTTAAAATCCTATTAAGATATAGCACTTGTTTTATCTAGAGTATAATAATATATCTGTTAATACCAATCATAAACTATATGTTTTCTTCTTAGGTTGCTAATGCAATAAAGGCTTCATTGCCTCATGGCACCATGAAATCTAGTAAAGAGGGTACAAGGTGTATTCAAGTTGAAATAACACCAACTTCCTCTAGAATATCAAGAAATGCAGTAACCAGCATGTCAATAAGAGGTCATAGGTGGAAAAGACATGGTAAGAAATAAAAACTTCAAATTAGAGGACTGTTGACTCTATCACATTTTTTTCTCAGCACTATGGTTTTATAACTTGTAACTTTAGTAAATAGTATCATAGCAGCATGGAAGAAAGAGCTGTTGGATCACTTTTAGCTCCTAATTTATTATCCACTAATGGCAGGCAACAAGGAAAATAAGAGCTCCCTTATGTTGCATATATGAATGAAAATTTATTCTAACATTGTATTGGCTTTTAAATTTATTTCAATGGAGTAGGAGAGTAGGAAAATGCATTTTAAAATTGTTTATACATTTTGGGTTTCTATTCACAACTATTTGAAGGTATCCCTTAATGTTTTTGATTTCTCAAGTAACTCTTCAGCAGATAAACTTGCATATTAAAGTAGAACCAGGGGCTTTTAACATTTTCTTCTGCATTTTCTGGCAAAGAATACCATAATATTGATGCAACTCTAGACATTTCTATTTTCTAGAAGTTAATTTTCTTCTAGATTGGTTGTTTTAATATTCCTTCTTGATTGCTTCATTTTATTATTTAAAAATTCTACAGGAAGCTAATTTTATTCACCATGGCCTTCAGTGCTTTTCTATTTTCCTCTTTTCTCTTCTAATTTATTATTTTTTATTAAATTTCTTACTCTTTTTATAACCACTCATAGCTAGAAGTTACTGTAGTGGCAAGAATTAGTGTAAAAAGATTACTGTCACCTTCCTCAGAAGGTGACTGTAGACTGGGAAGCAAAAAGCCACTTCTTTGTTCCAAGCAAACATTTATATTAGGGGTAAAACAAAATCCATTGTATTTTCTTCCTCCTATAAAATTCAGTGAAAATGGTCGTTCCTTTTGGTGTATTCAGTTACAATTGTCTCTGTGGTCTCTACAGAGAAAATGCAAAAGAATGAGATGATTCATGGTGAAATAGAAAGTTGATGAGAACAGTTACCATTGTTCCTACTTGGGGAATCTAGGAGATAATATGTCAAAAAAGAATGATGATGAAATTTTCCAGCTTCACCAATTTTTTTCTTTTTTAAAGTAGTGTGACAATTCTTGAAAGTCCTTTAGGAAGGCATAAAAAGAGGTGGTAATGTTTGCCATTAGCAAGGCAAATTATGCTACTATTTAAAACAAAGTCCAAACATGCTTCAGTTTCTTCAGTGAAAATTGTGCTGCTGAATGGGACTAGATTACAGACAGAAAGTCATTTAATTAGATACAGTGGTACCCTTGAAATCAGTTTTCTGTTTTGGCATTAATAGGTGAAAAAGCATAGAAGCAATGAACCACATCATGAGTCATTGAGGCTAGAATCACTCCCAAACTACCACTACAGGAAATGCAAGAATGAATTTCCATTTTCCATTTCTCCTTCTTGCTGTTTAGGTGAATGTATGGGGAACTAGAGAGAACAATAGGTCCTGCAGTTAAAAATGTGAAATAGTGAAGTTCAGTTGTATTTGTGCATGTGTGTGTGGGAAAGAGAAGGTGTGTGTATGTGTCCATGTGTGCATTTAACAGAATAAGATGTGTACCCTGCAATAAAATAGAAGCTGTTTTTCAGAAATATTTTATAGGAATAAACAAGAGAAAAAGACCACTTAAATATATTGTATCTATTAGATTTTTACAGATCTTCCAAATACCATTTTGAGGGGTTGGCCACTGTGTGTTGGGGCTATAGGCTCATTAAAGTAACCTTCCTTATCACCTACTCTGTCTTCACAACTTTGCGTTTGGGCAACTCCTATTTATGGTAACAAAAGTCACAGATGAGAATTTGGAAGCATGTCATGTGCATAGAGCAGATACTGAATATAGCTTAGTCGTTTACCACTCCTCTGTAGTACAAGTTCCCTTTATCCATTGGACTCTTTAGTCTAAGATCCTTATTTATCTCTACAGGTGGGTAACATGCTCCCTTTTTAGGACAATCTTGACTTTCCTTTCTTTCTAGAGCAGTTTTTCATTGCTACTCTGTACTGCTGAATTAAAAACTTTTGTTTTCCATCTTCATGTTCCTGGTCCTTACTTGAACACCTCATTATTTTTCTAGTCTCTCTAGCCAGCACTGACTAATTGTGGGAAGACAGGTATCTTTGCTATAGCTTTTAAATATATAAACAATTCTCAAGTAATAAATGGATTTTAAAATTAAGTTTACTTATATATAAATTATATATATTCAATTTATAACATTTAATTTATTTATACATTAATTTTTGCAGAAACCATGTTAAAGCGCTTGTAAATTCCAGAACCCACAGAAGCATTTTCATACCATAATGTTTTTGAAGCATAGTACTGTAGAATGTAAGTTTAGTTTATGACTATGGAAAAACACATTCACAGTTTCTTTATTTGGTTGAACGTCTTTCCTGTTCCACCTATATCCCTATAACACCCTTAGAACACCAACCCTCCCAGGAAGAGGGATTTCTTCCCAGACCCCAAACTGTACATACAGTGGGAACATGGAATAGTAACTTTAAGCCAGTGATGATGAGGACTGGGAAGAAAGGGACAAGAAACATGAACTTTAAGGAGTTTTTTTTTTTCTCCTTGTCTCTTTGTTACTTCCAGTGCTGGGAAAGAAGAGAGCAATTGGCCCTTTTTTCTTTGCCTGGGTCTCTTCCCTCTTTCTCTCTCTCTCTTTTTTTGCTTATGACTTTATAAAACATTGAGATATAACTGACATATTAGTTTCAGGTATACAGCATAATGATTCCATATACGTATATTTTGCAAAATGATTACTACAATAAGGCTAGTTAATGTCCATTGCTGCACATAGTTACACACTTTCTTTTTTTTATTGAATTGTAGGTGATATACAATATTACACTTTTTTAAAGTGTACAACACAGTGGTTCAATAGTTAACACACATTATTAAATTCTCACCCCATCTAGTGCTGTTACTGTCAACATAGAAATATATTACAGAACCTTTGGCTATATTCACCATGCTATTCTACCATCCCCAAGACCAACTTATATTATGATTGAGATTTTTGTACCCCTTTATCCCCTTCACCCACCCCAACCCCTCACGATGGTAACCACCAGTCACTTCTCAGTGTCTATGAGTCTATTGCTATTTTGTTCCTTTTGCTTTTAGATTCCATAGATAAGTGAAATCTTATGGTACTTATCTTTCTCCACCTGGCTTATTTCACTTAGCATAATACCCTCTAGGCCCATCCATGTTGTCACAAATGGCAGGATTTCGTTCTTTTTTATAGCTGAATGTGTATATGCACCACATCTTCTTTATCCATTTATCTGTTGATGGACACCTTGGTTGCTTCCATATCTTGGCTATAGTAAATAATGTGGCTCTAAACATAGGGGTGCATATGTCCTTTTGAATCAGGGAACTTGTTTTCTTCAGGTAAGTTCCTAGAAGTGAATTACTGGGTTGAATGGTATTTCTATTTCTATTTTTTTGAGGAACCTTCATACTGCTTTCCTTAGTGTCTGCAATTTACGTTTCCACCAACAATGTAGGAGGGTTCCCTTTCCTCCACATTCTCGTCAACACTTTTTATTTCTTATCTTTTGGGTAGTGGCCATTCTAACTGGTGTGAGGTGATACCTCATTGTGGTTTTGATTTGCATTTCCTTGACGATTAGTGATATGGAGCATCTTTGCATGTGCCTGTTAGCCATCTGTATTTCTTCTTCAGAGAAATGTCTGTTCAGGTCCTCTGCCCATTTTTTAATCAGGTTATTTGTTTTTTTGTGTGTTGAGGTATATGAATTATTTATATATTTTTGGTGTTAACCCCTTTTTGGATAAATCATTTATGAATATATTCTCCCACACTGTAGGTTACCTCTTTCTTCTGCTAGTGGTGTCCTTTGCAGTACAGAAGCTTTTTAGTTTGATGTAGTCCCACTTGCTCATTTTTTATTTTATTTCCCTTGCCCAGGGAAATGTGTCCAGAAAAAAATTACTCATGATTATGTTCAAGAGGTTTTGCCTGTTTTCTTCTAAGAGTTTTATGGTTTCATGCCTTATATTTAGGTCTATAATCCATTTTGAGTTTATTTTTGTGTATGGAGTTAGACAGTGATCCAGTGTCATTCTCTGGCATGTAGATTTCCAGTTTTCCCAACACCATTTATTGAAGTACTGCCTTTTGCCCATTGTATGTCCATGGTTCCTTTATCATATATCAATTGACCATAGATACATGGGTTTACATCGGGGCTATCTATTCTTTTCCATTGATCTATGGGTCTGTTCTTACGCCAGTACCTTACTGTTTTGATTACTGTAGTTTTGTAGTATAGCTTGAAGTCAGGGAGTTCTTTATCAAGATTGCTTTGGCTGTTTGGGGTCTTTTGTAGTTCCATATGAATTTTAGGATTATTTGCTCTAGGTCATTGAAAAATTTCATTGATATTTTGATAGGGATTGCATTGAATCTGTAAATTTTCCCTGTGCAGGATGGCCATTTTGGTATTAATTCATCCTATCCATGAGCATGGGATAGGTTTCCACTTATTTGTGTCTTCTTTAATTTCTTTCATCAGTGTCTTACAGTTTTCAGAGTACAGGTCTTTCACCTCCTTGGTTAGGTTTATTCCTAGATATTTTCTTTTAGATGTGGTTGTAAATGGAATTTTTTTCCCAATTTCTCTTTCTCCTTGTTCATTGTTAGTATATAGAACATATTTCTGTGTATTAATTTTGTATCCTGCAACTTTGCTGAATCTAGTTATTCTAATAGTTTTCTTTGATAGAGTCTTTAGAGTTTTCTATGTACAATATCATGTCATCTGCAAATAGTGCCAGTTTATTTCTTTCTTACCAATTTGATTGCCTTGTATCTCTTCATCTTGTCTAATTGCTTTGGCTAGGACTTCCAGTACTATGTTGAATAAAAGTGGTGAGAGTAGACATCCTTGTCTTGTTCCTGATCTTAGAGGAAAAGCTTTGGCTTTTTGCCATTGAGTAGGATGTTATCTGTGCATGCGTTGTATATGGCCTTTATTATGTTAAGGTACATTCCCTCTATGCTTATTTTTTTTATAATTTATTTTGGTATCATTATTCTACAATTACATGTGCAATATTATGGTAATTAAACTACCCCCTTCATCAGGTCCCACCCACCGACCCCATTACAGTCACTGTCCATCAGCGTAGTGAGATGCTATAGAATCACTACTTGTCTTCTCTGAATTGTACAGCCCTCCCCATGCCCCCACAACATTACATCTGCTAATCGTAATGCCCCTTTTTCCCTCTTATCCCTCCCTTCCCACCCACCTTCCCCAGTCCCTTTCCCTTTGGTAACTATTAGTCCGATCTTGGGTTCTGTGAGTCTGCTGCTGTTTTGTTCCTTCAGTTTTTTTCTTTGTTCTTATACTCCACATATGAGTGAAATCATTTGATACTTGTCTTTTTCCGCTTGGCTTATTTCACTGAGCATAATACCCTCTAGCTCCATCCATGTTGTTGCAAATGGTAGGACTTGTTTTCTTCTTATGGCTGAATAATATTCCATTGTGTATATGTACCACCTCTTCTTTATTCATTTACCTACTGATGGACACTTAGGTTGCTTCCATTTCTTGGCCATTATAAATAGTGCTGCGATAAACATAGGGGTGCATCTGTCTTTTTCAAACTGGGCTGCTGTATTCTTAGGGTAAAATCCTAGGAGTGGAATTCCTGGGTCAAATGGTATTTCTATTTTGAGTTTTTTGAGGAACCTCCATACTGCTTTCCACAATGGTTGAACTAATTTGCATTCCCACCAGCAGTGTAGGAGGGTTCACTTTTCTCCACATCCTCGCCAACATTTGCTGTTGTTTGTGTTTTGGATGTTGGCCATCCTCACTGGTGTGAGGTGATATCTCATTGTGGTTTTAATCTGCATTTCTCTGATGATTAGCGATGTGGAGCATCTTTTCATGTGCCTGTTGGCCATCTGAATTTCTTCTTTGGAGAAGTGTCTATTCATGTCCTCTGCCCATTTCTTAATTGGATTATTTGCTTTCTGTTTGTTAAGGTGCATGAGTTTTTTATATATTTTGGATGTCAACCCCTTATTGGATACATCATTCATGAATATATTCTCCCATACTGTAGGATGTCTTTTTGTTCTACTGATGGTGTCCTTTGCTGTACAGAAGCTTTTCAGCTTGGTATGGTCCCACTTGTTCATTTTTGCTTTTGTTTCCCTTCCCCGGGGAGATATGTTCATGAAGAAGTCGCTCATGTTTATGTCCAAGAGATTTTTGCCTATGTTTTTTTCTAAGAGTTTTATGGTTTCATGACTTACAAACTTTGATCCACCTTGAGTTTACCTTTGTATATGGGGCTAGACAGTAGTCCAGTTTCATTCTCTTACATGTAGTTGTCCAGTTTTTCCAACACCAGCTGCTGAAGAGGCTGTCATCTCCCCATTGTATATCCAAGGCTCCGTTATCAAATATTAATTGACTGTATATGTTTGGGTTAATGTTTGGATTTTCTATTCTGTTCCACTGGTCTGTGGGTCTGTTTTTGTGCCAATACCAAATTGTCTTGATTACTGTGGCTTTGTAGTAGAGCTTCAAGTCAGGGAGCATAATTCCCCCTGTTTTATTCCTCCTTCTCAGGATTTCTTTGGCTATTCAGAGTCTTTTGTGGTGCCATATGAATTTTAGAATTATTTGTTCCAGTTCATTGAAGAAAGCTGTTGGTAGTTTGACAGGGATTGCGTTGAATCTGTAGATTGCTTTAGGTAGTATAGCCATTTTGACAATATTTATTCTTCCTAGCCAAGAGCATGGGATGCATTTCCATTTGTTAGTGTCCTCTTTAATTTCTCTTAGGAGTGTCTTGTAGTTTTCAGAGTACAGGTCTTTCACTTCCTTCGCTAGGTTTATTCCTAGGTATTTTATTCTTTTTGATGCAATTGTGAATGGAATTGTTTTTCTGATTTCTCTTTCTGTTAGTTCATCATTAGTGTATAGGAAAGCAACAGATTTCTGTGTGTTAATTTTGTATCCTGCAACTTTGCTGAATTCAGATATTAGTTCTAGTAGTTCTGGAGTGGAGTCTTTAGGGTTTTTTATGTACAGTATCATGTCATCTGCAAATAGTGACAATTTGACTTCTTCTTTACCAATCTGGATGCCTTGTATGTCTTTGTTTTGTCTGATTGCTGTGGCTAGGACCTCCAGTACTATGCTGAATAACAGTGGAGAGAGTGGGCATCCCTGTCTTGTTCCCGATCTTAGATGAAAAGCTTTCAGCGTCTCGCCGTTAAGTATGATGTTAGCTGTGAGTTTGTCATATATGGCCTTTATGATGTTGGGGTACTTGCCGTCTATACCCATTTTGTTGAGAGTTTTAATCAGGAATGGATGCTGAATATTGTCAAATGCTTTTTCAGCATCTATGGAGATGATCATGTGGTTTTTGTTCTTCTTTTTGTTGATGTGGTGGATGATGTTGATGGATTTTCGAATGTTGTACCATCCTTGCATCCCTGGGATGAATCCCACTTGATCATGGTGTATGATACTCTTTACGTGTTTTTGAATTCGGTTTGCTAATATTTTGTTGAGTATTTTTGCATCTACGTTCATCAGGGATATTGGTCTGTAATTTTCTTTTTTGGTGAGGTCTTTGCCCGGTTTTGGTATTAGAGTGATGCTGGCTTCATAGAATGAGTTTGGAAGTATTCCCTCCTCTTCTATGTTTTGGAAAACTTTAAGGAGAATGGTGTTATTTCTTCTCTATATGTCTGGTAGAATTCAGAGGTGAATCCATCACGCCCAGGGGTTTTGTTCTTGGGTAGTTTTTTGATTACCGATTCAATTTCATTGCTGGTGATTGGTCGGTTTAGTTTTTCTGTTTCTTTCTTGGTCAGTCTTGGAAGGTTGTATTTTTCTAAGAAGTTGTCCATTACTTCTATGTTTTCCAGCTTGTTAGCATGTAGATTCCCATAATATTCTCATAATTCTTTGTATTTCTGTGGGATCCGTCGTTATTTTTCCTTTCTCATTTCTGATTGTGTTTATGTGTGTAGATTCTCTTTTTCTCTTAATGAGTCTGGCTAGGGGTTTATCTATTTTGTTTATTTTTTCAAAGAACCAGCTCTTGGTTTCATTAATTTTTTCTCTTGTTTTATTCTTCTCAATTTTATTTATTTCTTCTCTGATCTTTATTATGTACCTCCTTCTGGTGACTTTGGGCCTCATTTGTTCTTCTTTTTCCAATTTCAGTAATTGTGTCTTTAGACTATTCAGTTGGGAATGTTCTTCCTTCTTTAAATAGGCCTGGATTGCAATATACTTTCCTCTTAGAACTGCCTTTGCTCTGTCCCACAGAAGTTGTGGCTTTGTATTGTTATTGTCATTAGTCTCCTTATAGTCTTTGATTTCTCTATTGATTTGGTCATTAACCCATTGATTAATTAGGAGAATGTTAAGTGTCCATGTATTTGTGAGCCTTTTTGGTTTCTTTCTAAAGTTTATTTCTAGTTTTATAATTTTGTGATCTGAGAAGTTGTTCGATAGGATTTCAGTATTTTTGAATTTACTGAAGTTCTTTTTGTGGCCTAGTATGTGGTTGATTCTGGAAAATGTTCCATGTGCACTTGAGAAGAACGTGTATCCTGCTGCTTTTGGGTGCAGAGTTCTGTTGTCTGTTAGGTCCATCTGTTCTAGTGTGTTGTTCAGTGCCTCTGTGTCTTTACTTATTCTCTGTCTGGTTGATCTCTCCTTTGGAGTGAGTGGTGTGTTGAAGTCTCCCAAAATGAATGCATTGCTCTCGATTTCCTCCTTTAATTCTGTTAGTATTTGTTTCACATATGCTGGCGCTCCTGTGTTGGGTGCATACATATTGATAATGGTTATATCTTCTTGTTGGACTGACCCCTTTATCATTATGTAATGTCCTTCTTTATCTCTTGCTACTTTCTTCGTTTTGAAGTCTATTTTGTCTGATAGAAGTACTGCAACACCTGCTTTTTTCTCTTTTTTTGCATGAAATATCTTTTTCCATCCCTTCACTTTTAGTCTGTGTATATCTTTGGGTTTGAGGTGAGTCTCTTCTAAACAGCATATAGATGGGTCTTGCTTTTTTATCCATTCTGTTACTCTGTGTCTTTTGATTGGTGCATTCAGTCCATTTACATTTAGTGTGATTATTGATAGATATGTACTTATTGCCATTGCTGGCTTTCGATTCTTGGTTACCAAAGGTTCAAGGGTTGCTTCTTTACTATCTAACAATCTAACTTAACTTTCTTGTTAAGTTATTGTAAACACTGTCTGATGATTCTTAATTTCTCTCCCTTCTTATTCTTCCTCCTCCATTCTTTATATACTAGGTGTTTTATTCTTTGCCTTTAGTTAGTATTTGGATGGTCTTTCTTTGCTATGATTTTATTTTCTCTGGTGACATCTTTTTAGCCTTAGGAGTGCTTCCCTCTAAAGAAGTCCGTTTAAGATATCCTGTAGTGGTGGTTTATGAAAGGGAAACTCTCTCAACTTTCATTTGTATGGAAATTGTTTAATCCCTCTGTCATATTTAAATGATAATCATGCTGGATACAGTATTCTTGGTTCGCGGCCCTTCTGTTTAATTATGTTAAATATATCATGCCATTCTCTTCTGGCCTGTAAGGTTTCTGTTGAGAAGTCTGATGATAGTCTGATGGGCTTTCCTTTGTTGGTGATCTTTTTTCTCTCTCTAGCTGCCTTTAATACTCTGTCTTTATCTTTGATCTTTGACTTTTTAATTATCATGTGTCTTGGTGTGGTCTTCCTTGGGTCCCTTGTGTTGGGAGATCTGTAGGCTTCTGTGGACTGCGAGACTATTTCCTTCCACAGTGTGGGAACGTTTTCAGCAATTATTTCTTCAAAGACGTTTTCTATCCCTTTTTCTCTCTCTTCTTCCTGTGGTACTCCTGTAATACGAATGTTGTTCCGTTTGAATTGGTCACACAGTTCTCTTAATATTCTTTCATTCCTAGAGATCCTTTTATCTCTCTCTTCCTCAGCTTCTCTGTATTCCTGTTCTCTGATTTCTATTCCATTAACAGTCTCTTGCATCTCATCCAGTCTGCTGTTAAACCTGTCGATCGCTTGTCTGATTTCTGCATTGTCTTTCCTCACGTCCCTCACTTCCTCCCTCAGCTCTTTCACATTTCTCTGTAGATCCATCGGCATGGTTATGCCTTTTATTCTGAATTCTTTTTCAGGAAGTTGTGCATTTCCATCCCTTCAGGCTCCCTCTCTGGGGTTGTCTGGTTGATTTTAGTCTGGACCATATTCCTCTGTCTTTTCATGGCTATAGATATGGTCGCTGGTAGTTGCCACATATGTCAGCTGGGCTCTTTAAGACTTTAAAAAGAAAAAATAGAGAGAAAGAAAGAAAAAGGAAAGAGAAGAAAAAACAAAAGAAAAAAAAACGGAACAGCAACGAAAAAAAATGCCCACTGGGAGTAGATTCTGTGGCGATGCTGTAGGTGGCGCTGTTGCTCCACTATTCCGCAGCCATGACTGCGCCACTCCGCAGGGCCCTTTAAAGCTCTGGCCCGGCTGGGAACGAATGAGAGGCTGTTGATCACTGTGGGAAATCAAAGTGTCGCCACCCTTTCCCAGTTGCCAGCTAAGGGGTCTGAAACTCCCCAGGACTCCCAGCGTGCTGGGCTGAGTGTGCTGGGGTGATCTCGCTCCTGTGCTGGGCTCCTGTCCCTTTGAGACCGCTGAAAAAAGCACGTGGTTTTCTTTTTTTTTTTATTCCTTTCCCGGGAGCCGGCTACAAGCACCCTGGCACCTTCCCTGCTCAGATCCTGCACCCTCTGTCTCTCCAATCTCCGCTACACCGTGCGATGTGTGTCAGCGCTCCCTGCGCAGATCACCAGGGCTGGTTATTTTGCAGGGTGTACTTCCACTCCCTCTCGTCTCTGAATCCTTTCCTCCCGCTGGTGCTCTGGGGTGGGTGAGTGCTTGGGTCCCGCTGGGTCGCGGTTCCGTATCTTACCCGCCCCGTGGGGTGCCGTGTCCTCTCAGTTGTAGCTGCATGCTGTGCGCTTTCCTGTGTATTCTGGTCTCTCTTTTAGGAATAGTTGTATTTGCTGTATTTTCATAGATATATATAGTTTTGGGAGGAGATTTCTGCTGCCCTGCTCACACCGCCATCTTCCTGGAAGTCAATACTTATTCATTTAACCAAAATGACAACAAAATACCTCTGAAGGTATCCCGGACAAGCCCCTAAATATGATGCCAGGGTTCTTGTTCACGAAGCCGAAGAATGAGCTTAGCAAACACCCATGGTAGGGGAGCAAGGTACAGGCTTTAATTTAGAAATAAAGTGGAAGGACAGAGCTCCCGGCTCATGCCACGAGGAGACCCCTCTATGCTTATTTTGTGGATAATTTTTAATCATGAATGGATATTGAATTTTTTCACCTGCAAATTTTTTTCTTGTGATGAGAACTTTTAAGATCTACTCTCTTAGCATCTTTCAAATATACAATATAGTATTATTAACTATAGTCACTATACTCTACATTAGACCCTCAGGACTTACTTATTTTATAACTGGAAATTTGTATCTGTTGGCTGTCTTTACCCATTTCAACTACCCCTTACTCTCCCACTTCTGGAAACCACCAGTTTGATCTCTGTATCTATGTGTTTGACTGTTTTGTTTGTTTAGGTTCCACATAGAAGTGAGATCGTATAGTATTTGTCTTTCTCAGTCTGACTTACTTCACTCAGCGTAATGCCCATACAAGGCATCCATGTCATCCCCAAATGGTAGGATCTCCTGCTTTTTTATGGCTGAATATTCCATTATATATGTACATCTTTATCCATTCATGGATTTACATTTATGTGCCTTCCATTTTTATGTTTTTATTTGTTGCCTCTCTACTTTCCTCACCCTTTTCCGGCCTATCTGGGGAGAAGAGGGAGAGGAGTAAATGAGGTTCTTCCATGGAAGCAGCCAAGCAGAGCTTTTTTTTTTTCATTTTCTTCCTTTCCATCTCCCTTTATTATTAAGGAATGTAAATAATCAAGCCATGTGAACATACTAATGTGTTTATATCTGAGTCACCAAAAATTATACATGCAAATAAATATATTAAACTGGAACAATTAATCACATTTATTCTTTTATCTTGTTTGTAACAGAAAAATCTTATGTTTACAGCCAAAACTGATTCATATTTTAGTCTTTTAAAAATTAATTCAGAACAATTTTAATTACTTACATAAAAAGTTTTTTTCTGAGCTCTTCTAGAATATATTAAGGATTCTCTGAAGTTCCACAAATCTGCCATTCTTTTCTTAAAGTTAAGAACTATCCACAGCTTACATTTTAATGGACAGTATTCTTTTGGAAGGTAGAAATTTACTTTAGCTTTAACATTTCCCCACATTTCAGAACATACACCCCTTGACATGGTCTTGCTATTCTTACATAACAACTCAAAGATCTAGGATTTTATTTTGACCAGTTTTATTATTTGCTTGGCCCTACATTTTTTAAAATTAATAAACTCTACTTTTTGGAGCAGTTTTTGGTTCACAGCAAAATTGAGTGGAAAATTAAGAGAGTTCCAATATATCCTGTCACCACCACCCACCCCACACATACATCCTCCCTCACTATCAACATCCTGCACCAGAGAGGTACATTTGTAAGGCCCTGTTATTTTAGTTTTGACCATACAGTGTATCCTCATATCAACCAAACAGTGATTTTTAAAGAGTTGGTTTCAACTGAGGTATTATTTTGGAGAAACATGTTCGATAACTTTGGCTAATTTTCCCCACTTTTTACTTGATTATTTTGGTATTGTATTGATATGGTTTAACTTAATGTTGTATTTCAAACTTTTTCAACTTTATGTATAAATTTTGAGACAATTTTATTACTTAATAATACCATGTCAATACATATGTTTAGAAACTAAAATTACAATGTAGAATTGCTGCTTTTGACTTTTAAGAGTCATAATTTCAGAATTAATAGGTTTATTTATTTTTAATTCTTTTATGCATATTGTGTTTCACTTAGTGTGTTAATCTTTAACCTAGATTTTCAAAGCACCTCCAGATTGAGGGTTATTTGGAACTCATAATTTGAAAGCAAAATGCAATCAGAAAAGAATAATAATAGATTAAACATTAAAACGTATAAAAGTAAGAGAAGAAGAGTAGATTGTGACCATAACAAGAATCAAAATGAAAATTCCAATAAGAAAAATAAAACAATGAAATAATCTATTAATTTTAGAATTAATAAAAATGCGGTTTTATTTTCTTACTCATTTCCTTTAAAAAAAAATAAGCAGAATAGCTAAAAGGAAAACCGAAAGTATGTCTTTATAATTATGCTTCAAATCTACAGTCACTCTTAAATTTTGCCTCTAAAAACAATTTTCATCATCTACCATTTTGGCTCTAAGATAAGCCCTTTTTCTTAAATCCCCAAATGATTCTCTATCACTTCAAGATTCTATTATACAATTTATACTCATTTATTTCCTAGTACTTTTCCATTCCCTCTCCTCCAGAGCAAATTAAATTGCTATTCTTTTGTCTATTCCCCCCCCAACCACCACACCATTATGATTCACTCTTACACTTTTTAAAAAATTACCTATACTTGGAACAATGAAACCAACTTTACTCCTTTCTTTTAAAATAATTTTTGAAATACCACTCTTTGTCTATAAAAGTCCCTCTACTAAGTTATTGTTGCAAGTAATGAGTGCTTATAACTTTGGCCAACTAGTTATCTAATAAAAACCTTATCTAGTGAAATTCCAGTTCCTTGTTATTCCCCAGCATTCTTTCCACTTGTGCATTTGTGAGACAACAAAGTGAAAAGCATTTGGTAGTCTTTGAAGCAGTGCATAAAGGCTAATTGTTAATTAAGAACTATTTGTTTTATAGCTACACAATGATAGTGTTCTGATAAGTTTTTACTAGCTGATTTACTATTCAAATGGTCCTGTGACTGATTAGCCCTTTCATGAAACTATATATTTTCTCAATTGGAAATCAACATGTTTAGTATAATATCAAATACAAAAGTATACATCAATTTAATGATTTTTTTTTCGTAATTTCTGTAGCCCTCAATTATAGTACTTTAATTGTTATCTGACATTTATGTAACCATTACAGTCAGGATTTTTTAGAATGTTGTTTTAATACATGTCTCAATCCCAAATTAACATGAAAATAGATTGAAGTCATATTTCTTATTTATGTATATTTACATTTGCAAAAGATACATATCAATAATAAAATCAATATCTGTAAACTAGGTACTTCGAATTTTTCCCTACTTTTGGTCCTGGAATATTTTAAATGGTTTATTTTTTATAACATTGCATTTCATTATTTTGGCTTAGGGGATCTAAGAGTACAAAGTTTCAAATAGTAAAAAGGAATTGAAACTAACTATTTATATTTTTAAGTCTTTAACTCAGTAGTAATACAAAATAAGTAAATTGAAAATTTTAGAGTAATTAATTTTATGGAATGTTTAAGTGAAAAGCAAACAATACGTTTTACATAGATAGAATCTAAAGGAAGTGAGGTTTCATGTTATAACATATTTTCAGTCTCAAGGTTCTATTTAAAGGATTTAATAAATTTTAATAAATGGGTATAATAAAGTTCAAAGAGCTATTAACTTTCTATTTAATGGATGTCGTGGTATTTAAACTTATATGATTATAACAAAATTCATAGATGTTGTGATTATGTTTTTTAAAAAACAGAAAATGTGATTTGTTTCAATTTGCTTAAACCACTAAGCAACTTAAAAACGTAAGGAGGCTGATCATACTAAAAAGATTTAGTAATTGAAATCTTACTAATTTATTAGATGAGAAAAGAAAAGGAACAATACAAAGGTATAATTCATGTTGGAAAATTATTGGTTTAGAACTTATTAATTTGGTTATTGACATACATTGATGAAACAAGATGTTACTAACTTTCTAACTGTTGAACAAATCTGAATAATTATAAGAGGCATATCTAGGTAAAATGTTTTAAAAATATTTATAAATCAAAACATTTAAGGTAGTTTTTCTAGATACTGCAAAAGATAAGTGTCATAAGTCTTGAGATGGAACATTTATTTTGTGAATCTGATTTTATGACTTTGAGAAAAGTGTTTGAGGAAAAACAAAGTTGTTAATAGTTACAAAAGTGTTTCTAAAAACACAGAAATGGTCATTTTAAACTCAAAAGTAGCAAGCGTTAAAGAATTGGCTATTGGAATTTTATATCTACAATTAGAAATTTATAATGCTGATGTTTTTATTTTTAAAGTTGTCTCTACTATTAAGTTAAGGAAAAAAACTGGCCGTTTTATAAAAAGGCTTAAATATTTTTAGTATTATTTTAAGAAACTCTATTATTTTCAGATTCTAAGATGCTATTTGAGGAACAAATTTTCCCTTCCCAATATAGATGATAAAACATTTGGACCAAAAATAAGCTGACCAAAGTTAGCATTGCATGAATTTTAACTAACATGCTTGATATAGTGCTCTATACTCACGGAGGACAAAATAAAACATCAAATGACTCAAAGAAAAAGGACATATTAACCGAAGAGCTAAATACCATGTTACAATTGACACATGTGAACAGTAGGTTTAAAAAGGAGAGTCTCAGAATCCTAGCTTAGCCAACTTTTGATAAAAACAAAAACTCTGTTTCTAGGTAAAATAAACATTTTCTACAGAGAGAAGCAAGACAGATCAGAATTATTGGTCTTATGAGGCAAAAGCACTTTTTAAAAAATTGAGGTGCATGCAATAAAATGCACAAATTTTAGTGTACACCTTGATGAATTTGGACATGTGTATATGGTCATGTAACCACAGCACCCTGATCAAGATACCAAACGTGCTCACTACATTTTTCCCTTCTCCTGTTTCACTCATTACTCTACCCCCAACCCCGACCCACCATAATAACCACCAGTCTGTTCTCTTTGTTTGAGTCTATTTCAGTTTTGTTTGTTTGTTCATTTGTTTCTTATTCTTTCATTTGTTTTGTTTTTTATTTCACATATAAGTGAAATCATACAGTATTCACCTTTCTCTGACTTATTTCACTTAACATAATACCCTCTAGGATATTGTTTGTATATTATTGTGTTTTACATTTTTTACTAAGGAAGCCTCATACACTTATTGCTGTAGTTAGGGAAGTTATTGTTCATTATTACTTATTATTGAGCACTAACCTTCCCTTTTTAGGAGCTTCTGTTGCACAATACACACAGAAGAGGAAATAAACTTTTATAGATAATTTTGTAGTAGATGTTGCTTACCTATTTTTGGTCTGTATGGTCATGAGAATCTTAATCATCATGAAGAATTCACCTGGTCCAGCAATATCTATATGTTGGAGTTAAAGTGATTTTTTTTTTAACTTGAGACTTAATAAAGATGATGAAAAAAGTTACTGAGAGTGACTGAATCCACTTCAATAAGGAGAATTGTATCATTTCCTATGTTCACACAAAAGCTAAAGGCTTGACTGTTATTTACTTGAGGAAACTGGTAATTGTTCCTAACCAGTGTGTTTATAAATAGTCGTTCTAGTCCAGTCTGCATTTTTCTGTGTGCCCCCCACTGCTCTTTTCTTATCTGGGAAGTCTACTGGTTTCAGGACCCGGATTTCTAAATCTTAGTCTTTATGTCCTTGCTCAGTTGCAGCTCTCACTGCCAGATCCTTATTCTGTGTTTCCATGGCAGCTTTGCTTTCCTCTGATCTACCTTACAAATTTCCTGGCCCAGGCTGTGGAGTGTTATAGTGCTGTTCTTTCTAACTCAGGACACACTTCATGCTCAGTATTTTATTATACAAATGTGACTTCTATTCATGAAAAATGTTAATAAAGTATGCAAGTAGTTTATCTATGTACCTGTCAATGGCTGCCCTTTGCATTCAGAACATAATCTAAGCTCTGTATTGTGGCATAGGTGGCCCTAGTGCATGGGTGCAGAAGATCTTATGCTTCTTCAAGGTTTGGGGGTCAAAGGTGTTCCATTTTTTAAGGCTGCATCCCAGAGGAGTAGTGACCAAAATGGTGTTAGATTCAGATTTGCGAATCTGAAAGACACCAGGGAAGAGAAGGGCATCCCTTTTTCTGTTTCTGGCATCTGAAGGCCAAGGCGTCCCTTGTTGGCCAGTGTATCCCCAGCATCTAAAAACAATGTCTGGCATATAATAGGTGCTCGAGAAATAGTAGCTGAATACATAAATGAATAAATAAATGCTGAGGACATTTATAATATAGCTGAGCAATTTGTTCCTCTTATTTTATTGAAAAACAGTGTAACATCACCATAGTAAACTGGGTTAGAGGGGTATTATTTTACAATCCCAGTTCTTAAAGAGTTATCATTTTATAGATATTTCCATATGTGTATGTATTTTTAATAATTGTGCTGTATTAAAATTTTTATGATATTTTGCTTTTGTTCAGTTAACACTGTCAAACATTTTCTCAAGTTCTCCTAGTAAGTCTAATTATTTTAATGGCTACATAATACCACACTGACTTGATTTTCCATCATTTATTTAACCATTTCCTTAACATGTTAATTTGTTAATTTGTTTCTAACTTTTTGCTGTTATAGATAACACTGCAACAAATAGCTTAATGAATATAAATTTTTTTCCATTGACTAGAATAAATTATAAACATAATCTGACTGGATTAAAGGGTATGAAGTTGTTCAGGTATTTTATGAAATTTAAAATATTTATATCTTACAAATTGTAAAGGAATGTGTATGACTTTATTCTGAGATTTACACTATAATACTTTTCATAATGAATGTCAAAATTGTATGGTCCAGGCATTTAAGGGATAGGTTAATTTTTTTAAAGCTTCACTTTATTTTGCAATTTTCACAAATAAATTTGTAAGTGCATTGGGTTACAACCAGACTCCTTTAGACTTATAAAGTAGTTTTAGTATAGAGCTGTAAAAAAGTGTTCATATATTTAAATTGTTGCTTTTTGTAAATAGGGCAGCAATAAAAAATAAAAGCTAAAATGGGGATAGAGTTTCATGAACAACAGAATAGATATTTGGGATTATAAAATTACATATGAGAGAAATCACAACTTTTCATGATTAATTTTGATGATATTTGCCATTTGTTTCACCTTTTCTTTCTCCTCAAAGTCAGAAGAAATTTTGTAGGGAGAAATGATTTGAGTGCCTTTGACAACCAATTTGGAAATGTCTCTTAACAGTATTCTTTAACTCCTCATTTCTGTGTATGGACAGAAGGTTACCTATTTGTAGAGGTTTTACAAATAAAATATTCTCCGAGAAGTTTCTCTTTGGATCTTTTTTGAACTTTTCGAATTAACTGAAGTCAAATGTAAGTTTTGGTTTTTTATAGGTATAGAACAATCATGATAGCTTTCGCATAGATTTTTAAATTCTGGGCTTTTAAACAGATTCTATTTTCCTATGCTTTTCTATTCCTTTAAAATGCCTCCTCTATAATTTTCTTACAGAAAGAATTAGCTTCTTCTCCTTAGTTATGTAGAACTATAAATTAAAAAGAACTGTAAATTTAAAAAATTATTCATGACGTTACTAAGAATTTTACCAAAACCTACATTTAGAGTAGACTACTTTTCCAAAACAAAGAGCCTTTGGCTTTTCTCTGCCATCTAAAAATTCTTTTTTAGCATAGGTGGTATGTTATTTTTTCCTTTTTATCAAGTCAAGTAACGCATTCCCATCATACTTTTTCCATGTCATCTGCATGCTTTTTCACCTTTATTTATTCTAATAACAGTTTCATCTCATAACAGGAGATTCAATTCATCAAACAAATATTTATTGGGTACCTACTAAATGCAAGCTACTTTCCCAGGTAGTAGATATATAGCAATGACCAAAAATCCCTGTCCTCACGGAACTGACGTCTAATAGATTTTTAAAAAATACAGAATTGTAGGTTGGTGAGTGATTAAGAAGAAGAAACAAAGTAGGGAAGAGGGTACATGAAATAAGGGAAATATTAAAAGTTGGTAAGATGAAAAGAGAATGCTTCACTGAGAACAAAATTTTTGAGAGAAGACCTAGAAGGAAGTAAGGACATGAGCCATGTAGCTGTGTCAGGAAGAGCATTCTAGGCCCAGGGAACAGTACAACAGCAAGAAGGTGTGTGTAGGGGTATTGGGTCACAGAGTTATATAGAGGAAGAAGCTGGAGAAAAAGAGCAAGAGCCTGTAAGAAATCTTTGTTTTGAGTTATATAAGACTTTCTTTCTTCTCAGATTTTCCTAAGAACTATATTTCTGTCCTTTCTAGCTCTGAACAGTTACATGCTTTTCTTTCCATGAATTTACTTCAATAGACAGTTAAAAGTTTTGCCATTTTTGAGTGATAAGACATAAATTAATTAGTCAAATATTTGTTCTGTGGAAGAACACAGTCTCATTTTTCTATTTGCCTTTGAATTTCATGATTAAAAAAAATTTAATGTCATTGTTTCTTGGGCTGCCAATCTTTACCACAATCCCCATAAATGTAATCAGCAATCCTATTACCTAGTGCTGCTCTATATAATATTATTCTCATTACTTTCTAGTTTTTCTTGCAAAATTATAAATTTTCACCATTGTACCACTATTTTAAATTAATAATTTTCTTTGGCATCTTTTAAAAAATAAACACAGTTAAAAAAAACTAAACTTGAGAGTGAAGCATAAAAAACTTAGGTTTTCTTAAAAACTGTTATTTGCTCTTGTTCTGTGTTCAGCCAAAGTAAATTATTTGCTTTCTGTGAAATGACCAGGAATCTAAGCAAATAAGTTAAACCTAACTGAAGCATTTCAGAGGATATTTAATTCAAACTGACTTTAATGAATTGAAGAGTTAGAATTCATAGTATATTAGAATGGACACTTGAAGTCAAAAGATTTGTTGTTTAGATCCCCCACTGAATAATTATGTTGCTTTTTCTGAACTTCAGTTTCCTTGTCTGTAAATAGGATTCAAACTGTTCTTCAAAGGCTCACCAACACATTGTTTTGAGAATGTAATTGAATAAATACACGTGAATACTGTCACAAAAATTATTTTAGTGCCATTCAATGTAAGCAGTTTTGTTTTCTGTTTGTTAGACCACCTATACTTATCATTTAAAATTTTATTAAATTGTAATATTCATTAGTTTTTATATGTCTGGATAATTTCCACAGTTTATAATTTCTTTTGGACCTATGGTCCCTTTAACAGATGTTTTGTGAAACTGCATCTACAGTGTAAATGGGTAAGTCTTGGTTGTTACCCAATAGTGCCATGGCGATTCTTCTCTGAGTTGCAGTGGCTTCTGGCATTTATCCCAGTTCGATTTTACTTCCTCTCACTTTGAAGACAGCTGTTAGCAATGGGGAATAGGAATGATGGAAGCTGTTTAATCTTATTAAACCTCTATTAGGGAGCACTCCAAAGCAGCAGTGTGATACTATCTCACCAACATTCTTTGGCCTGTCTAAGAAACAAAAATTCTATTTAGAGAAACTTCAGTCAAAAGTTTATGAAGCACCAAGTAAATGGGAAATAATTATACCAGCACATTGGCTCATCAGCCCAAAGCACATGTAGCATTGAGGACCTCCAGAAGTACACATTGCTGCTGGGTATGGAGTACCCAGTGCATTCTTAATAACTTTTTGTTTTCAGTTTTCAAAATGTGAAAGGATCAAAAAAGAGCAGTGGTTCCTAAACTGCTCACCTTAGTCACCTGGGAGCTTTTAAAAATCCCAATGCCCAGGTCATACCTCATACTAATTAAAGCAGAATGTCTAGATGAGAGCCAGGCATCAGTAGTGCTTAACGATGCCAGGGGATCTCAACTTGATGCAAAGTTTGGGACTCACAGGAGTGTGGCTCTGGCCTCCATTCTTTTACCCCCTGTTGTTCCACATGCTTTAGCAGTATGAGTGAGAGCTTGATAAGCCTATCATAAAAAACATTTGAAAGAGGTAGGTAATGGCCCTCAAGCAGATTTGTGGTCTACCTTTTTTAAGAGTATTTACTGTTTCACATAGTCTTACATTGTTTTGAGCTTTAACTTTTCATTACTGGGCCATAGTAGATAGATTCATGTTATTTTTTCCCCATTTATTACAGATATTTCCTTGACAACTTTCAATAAGACCATGCTTTTGTGATGTAAGACACAGAATAAAATGTCTACAAGTATTAACTAGTTAAGAGTTCCATTCCTTTGTTTTGATTACAATGGCCATTTTCATAATAAAGGACCAATAAGCCAATTAGCTTTTCCAAGTCCATTTTTGTTTTTCTTCAGTTTAATAATTAGTTGTTGCAAGCTAGCCTAAATTTAGGGACTTGGTATGAGTCTGAAGGAATAGACTGTTCAGTTATGTCACATTAACATTTACAAATATACACAATGATTGGAATGTGAGACAAAAACTATACGTGTAACATTACTAACCATGATATCGTTAACCATGATATCTTAAGTGAATAAGAATTTTTCTAATATAGTGGTTTACTATGTCAGCCTAAGTGTAATCTAATAAAAAAGTAGAATTTTAAGTTTGCAAGGGGAATTTCTAAAGTGGCTTGGTTCCTCATGTTAACAGAGGTAGAGTTTTGGCTGTACATACTTAAACATTTGCCTAGTACTTGACAAAAGTTAAAGTGGTCACAATATTAAAAACAATAGAAATTCTGTTTTGATTCATGAAAAATTGTTTCATAGTCCATGTCAAATGTGTGTGAAAAAATGCAGAACATGAATTGATGCTCTGTGAGTTTTTTCATTGACATCTAAAATGAAAGAACATGACCCTTTTGTCTCTAGTGTTGTCGTTGTATTGTATACTATGTTAGTTTCTACAGTGCAGATATTTGGCTTAATTCATAACCTTCAGTTGTCCAGTTTTTGTTTTGGAGCTTTTGTTTTTCTTGTTTTGCATTTTTATTTTTTGTTTTCAGCCATCATTTTGTCTTATCATCTTCAATTCTAGAGCAACCTGACAACAATAATGATACTACTGAATTGGGCATCCTTGTCATTCCTGAGATTAGTGTCACAAATGTGGCCGGAGAGAGAACCGGGAATGGGGAAAAAGGCAGAACACTAGGAGAGATTGATGCTCAGCATATGCAGGGTGTGCAGGAAACAGCCACAGATCCTAGAACTGAGAGCAAAGGCTTGCCAGAGATCAGGAGGCAAAAATCTGTAAGAAAAATGATGGAGGATGGAATAAACTCACCTGGCAGAGTGCAGTTTTAGCAGAGCACTTTATAGCTGCACTCCAAGGTATCTCATGGCACAGGGCCACTGCTGCATGTTTTAAGCAACAGTTGCACAGTCACAAGAATTTTGCATGTCATCTAATAATCAAAATGCATGAATTATTCACCACAATTTCTCAATGACTTTTAATGCTCTTTGGAATGGTCATACTGATATTGTCTCTGAGTAAATTGCTATGAAAACCGAGGCAAAAAATTGCTTCCAGTTTTCTGCATATATTTTGAGATCTGAAATTATTTTTTTATCTTTGTATTTTTGGATAGAATTTTAACAAGTTTGAGCTTGTCATACTCATAATCTATATCTTTTTATCTTAGCAAACTAATCTAGAATGTAGAATGCAACCTTTAAAAAGATCTTCAAAATATTTTAATACCATTTTTTAAAAAGTTCCCTGGCAAGAGCTTTGATTTTGTACTACTTTGCTACTGGTAGAGACTTTACCCCTAGTTTTACTGTGTGGTATTTCCTAATTGTTTCTGATCTTTTGCATGAATAGTAAGAGAACTCTTTTGAAAACACAGTGGGTGTAGTTTATTTATGGCATGCTTTTTGTTTAATACACTCTAAATTGCTCTTATTTAATTATAATGAACTATTTTTGACATTTTATAGAATGTTTTGATTTTTCCTTTGATTTTGGTCTATAATCTGTTGCTTTATGTAATTATGCTAAAGTTTAATTTATTTAAAGTATAATTGATTTGGTATTGATCATGAAAAAAGAATTACTGAAGATCCTTAATGTTAATTAATCTTTATTATTTCTTTGTTTAGGAAATACAGAATTAACAGGTCAAGAAGAACTGATGGAGATATCTGAAGTTGATGAAGGATTTTATTCCAGGGCTGCGTCTAGTACCAGCCAGTCGGGTTTATCAAACAGTAGTCACAATTCTAGTAACAAGACAGGTATAGGAAAGACTCAGAGACGGTCAGGAGGAGGCAAAACTGGAGGAAAAGAAAAAGAAACTTCAGGGGAATCTTGTAAAGATCACTTTGCTCGAAAACAAACTCAGAGAGCCCAAAGTGAGAACCTTGAGCTTCTCTCTCTGAAGAGACTTACATTAACAACCAGCCAATCCCTGCCGAAACCCAGTAGCCATGGTTTGGCTAAGACCGCCACAACTGTATTTAGTAAATCCTTTGAACAAGTCAGTGGTGTCACAGTCCCACATAACCCATCATCTGCTGGTGGCTGTGGGACTGGGACAGATGCCAATAGGTTTTCTGCTTGCAGTCTCCAAGAAGAAAAGCTTATTTATGGTTCTGAGAGGACTGAGCTCCCAGTGAAGCACCAGTCAGGTCAGCAGAGACCTCCTAGTATTAGCATTACTCTGTCTACAGATTAATTCATAGTAGTTTTCTCACGTAACCAGTGAATGTGGAAATACAATGCTTCTTCTTTATGAGAGAGCTCAGGGTTTTTCCTCCCTGTTCCTGTCAGGAGCCCTGGTGTCTTAAATTCTGAAAGCTACCCTGACTTTATGAAGGGAATAATGCCTAGGTTGTACTTAAGTTGGAATATGCTTTTCTTATTTCTTGGTTGCATTTTTCCCCCCTGATTTGAGTCTTTTTCTCATTTGTTTTTTATTGCCCTAAGATCATCAGTGTGACAATATATTTTGGTGGGTTTTCTGATCAGGTTGGTTACATCTCATGTGACGTTGTAAGGTTTTTTGTTTTTTGTTTTTAATAACTCCTATTTTGGTAGCTGTATGTTTGGCCGTCAGAGTAAAAGGGAACCTCTATCTGTGGAAACTGTTTTTTAAAGGACAAGGCTGAGGCACAACCCCAGGAATTCTACAGCTGACTGCTCAGCAAGCCAGTCTGAAAAATAGGCATGTGAAAGAACAAAAATGATGTGTATGAAGAGTGCCTGAAAAATGTTTGTAACCAGATCATCTTTAAGATTAGTGGAGTAGTTCTGTAAAGCACTAGAAAATATCTGGTAACTCAGTACCTAGAGTATTATGTAATTCCAGGGCTTGGGGAGAGGGCTTTCTGGTTTTTTTTATCAAAAATCAGATTGCTAGCAGATGTGGTGTTTTGAAGTATTTGATCTGGATTTAGCAGGTGAGAAGCCCTTTCAATTCCTAAGATGTAATAGGTCACACAGCTGACTTACCCTGCTGCTCAACTTTGGAAATCCTCCTTAGTTTGGATTCCTATAATTCAAAACACACAGCATCAAAGACTTCCTGGAAATCATTGTAATTTTTCAACACAGCTCTCCAGATACCCAGTGTCAACCATACAATATTGAATTGTTTGTCTGCAAATGAGGGAAATGAGGTAAATTTTTTTCATCTATAAAATATGGAAGAAAAGAAAAATGGTGAAATATGGACAAAGGACATTTACATATTAACTAATTTAGGGTTATTTATGTTTGTGTTGTTAAATTCAGAATTATAAATACAAGAAAATCATATAGGTTATCTTGTGAACAAACTCATTTTAAATGTCCATGTTGTTACAGAAGGAATAATCAATGTGATTGCCCCAGCCAAAAAATAAAAATAAAAAAGGCAATATGACAGAAGCTAAACAAATTTGCAGGTAGCTGTAGAGAACAGTGTGACCTCTAAATGGACTTCAAAGTTGGGTGTTTGATAGTGGTGGTCATTTCTGCTCTGGTTGAGGTTCTCTGTGAATCAAGTATACTTAAGTAATAATTCAGAGTAAAAGAGAGAAATCCGGGCTGAGGATGAGACCAAGTTGACAGGGAAGGAAGGCCTAGCAAGTCTTGGTCTCTGTACATAGTGGATTCCTTATTCATGATCCCCAGTTGTGGTCACACAGAGCAAATGCTAGTTTTCTTCTTGTATCTGCCTACAGAGAGCTAAAATATGTGAAAAATGTGTATGTCCTGAAGAGTGCTAAGGCATTCACACTTTTGACCATAACTACTTTGGTTACCATTTTAAATCTAATTCTTCAAAAAGCATAAACTAGTTTTCATTCATTAACCCTGAATAGAATATGACTTTTAAGTCGACTTGATTTTTTTTAGTTCCAGTAATAGAAAATTGAATATGATCTATTGGCATAAATTGTAGTAAAAAAAAAAAATGTAAGGCAACCAGACAAAGTTAATATAGTATTAATTTAATAGGAATCCTGTATACAATTTAAAATATTTGTAAAATGTCACTATTAACTTCTTATTGTCTTTTTGTAATTCTTTAACAAAGAATTTCCCCCTAGGTATGGCTACTAACAGTATTAATAATCTTAGGAACTAATTTAAAAGACTGGCATTTTAAGCAAGTTAAGGTGCTTAGGAAACATTATAGAATAAATTTGAGGAAACATTAGCTGAGGTCATATTTTGATGTTCAAATGCTATAATGAAACCTCATTTTGGTATTATTCTAGTCATTGCTACTCCTTTGGTCTGAGGACCAGTAAATAGATTAACATCACTTGGCATCTTGTTACAAATGAAGAATTTCAGATCCACTGTATTATAATCTGCTCTTTAACAGGATTTTCAAGTGATTTTTATGCACATTAAAGTTTCAGAAGAAAGTAAATCAAAATGCAAACAAGTAATTTATGTAATGTTTAAAATTTTCAGTGGTTTCACAATCCTAGATCAAATATGTTAGCTGCTAGATCATTATAACCTTAATTGTTTTTAACAGCTAATTTATTTTCTAATAATGTCAATGACATTGACTTCCTAAGCCCTCTAATTCTAAATTTTTGATTTTCACCTACTTTTACCATAAAAATGTAACATTCTGTATTTTTCTTGTTAACCATAAATGGAATCAGACCTGTGGATGCCTACAATTTTAAGCATAAAAGAAACACTACCCTTTTGTACAACATACAACAAATTTGCATGTGTATATTCTTTTAAAAACTCTGAAGGCTCAGTCAGTGGAGTGGTTCTGAATTTTTGCTTCAAGTAATTTGCATTAATTGATATTCTGGTGTATGGAGTTATGTTAACAAAAAATTCTTTTATAGTACATTTGATACTATTTCAAATAAAAATTATACATTTGAAACATTTTGTAGCAATTACAAATATTGGATAATGCTAATTGTGGTAATGGTTGTAATTATCCCTAGTACTTTCTTCCCACGCACCTTTCCAAATTTGAAAGTTGGGGTGGCTTTTTAGGTCATTTTCTATGAGGATTCTGATGTGACCATTTGGTCACAGACCCCCTATATATTCAGAATAATATATTTTATCACAAGAAGGATTCCGCACAAAACTGGGGCCTTGTACCTCATAGCTCAGAGGATCTAAACAGAAGTAGCTCCATTCTACATTTTAAACCTCTAGAGATTCTTGAAATTACCCCACCTTTCACTCTTCAAATACCCAACTGCCTGAGGTATATTCTCCTGAAGTTGGGTCCCAGCATTTGCCTTTTGGAATTTAACTGGGGAGAGAAACAAAGACTTTTCAAGAGAGGACACTGGGCAAGTGAGGACCCTGAAATCTCTGGTATACCACTATGGAACTTTTGAAAGCAGCTTTGTAGACTTGAAGAGTTGAAATTCTCAGTCCTTTTCAATTATGAAGCAACTATTTAGCAAACACTACACATTTAAAAACAAAAAGTTGAATTAAAGGGAAATATGTTTTTTAAACCAAAATAGATTTTTAAAATTATCCCAGTTTTAAGGGATTTTGCCTATTTTGGAAAAATGAAAGTTAAAACTTTTAAATTATAAAGAAAAAAAGAATTTTAGACAAATAATTAAGGCTACTATTTGAGTCTACAGGCACAATGAATCTACACTTTATTAAAGGGAAGCACATTAAGGAAATATATGTGTTAAATATTGTAACAAAGTATTTTGTTAAAAACTTTAAAAAGAATAATAATTTGATTAGTACTTAAATTAAGCATTGTAGATAGAAAAATTAATGTATAATAGTGTCTTTCCAATCTGGATGAAAAATAGAAAATCTCTAGTCCTTTAACTAGCATGAATTTATACTTTAGATTTGTTGCTTAGTAAAATTATACTCAATATTTTGAGTTATTCTCACTTATGTTTAATATTGCTGAATTCCTCATCAGAGAAGATAAATATGTTGTCTTCTGTATTTTGTAACTTGTGCATATCTAAAGAGACTAGCAGTGAATATTTTGGAAGATGTTTCTGTGTTTTTATATAGTAGAGTTCTAGAGTACCTGTATGTTGATACAAAGTTTCTGCTAGTAAACTCAAGATCCCATTTTGCATATTGTTGCTTTCTCTATGTGGAATTTGTGTACTTCTAATTTTTTCTAATCATGTAGTGATACTAATTTTTTCATAGTAAGTGTACTTGTTCCTAATTATATTCCTATAGTTTACATTCCTAAAGAATAAATTATGATTTTGAATATTTTTATGTGTTCTCTACCTTTTTAAGGCTGTGGAAATAAACTGGAGTTTAATTTTTTGAGGTTTTGTATATGTGTGAAAATGTTCCCCATATGCAGTACTTTATATAGCAGTGTTGCCTCTTGTTCTATTGAATAAAAATTGAAAAAAATAATTTTTTCCAGATCATTTTATGCATTAAAAAAGTCATCATAAAATCTTGCAATACTCATGATGTGGAGGAAGAAAGTAAAGGAGGAAAACTTAGGTGAGTTGAGCCGTTGAGAGCTTTTGGGAGTAAGCCCTAAGGCAATGACATCTCATTCCTGGCTTTGTTTTATATGGCCTAGGAATGCGAACTGTGACAGGTCCCATTAATGTCCATCCGCAAGTAGATGAGCTCCATGGTCATAAGCCATTGGTCAATTATTTGTTGTATCAGAAGCACAGGCAAATTTAGATAATAATGCTTTGCCTTTTTACCTTTAATATAAGTCTTTACTCTTGAATGTAAGGATTTTATGTACCTGGTGCCGAGCATAGGAATTTTATGTGTGGTAGGAATTGAGACATTTAATCAGTGAATGAGTTAGTTTGATATTAGTTAGAGGAAAGAATCAAGGATAAGATCTCCAATGTGTTATATTACAGTAAAATTTTAGAATTTCATTTATTGGCTCTAGGAAATCTCCATCATATTACTTGAATTACTATGTGTACTTAGAAACAAGACCCTCTTAGAGAATTGAAAAAATATTCTGGTGTATAGTTGATTATATATTTAAATAATTTCATTTAATGTAAGAAACAGTAATTTAGGAAATATTTTCTGAGGTACTGTTAAAGGAATATTCATAGAGAGCGAGCCTGTGCTGTGGTTTTTTAAGCAGTATGTTAGCCCTATGCAATATACATTCTTCTAGCAACTTCAGTAATCCCAATGAACAGTTGGCTCACCTAATAGAATCTGATTTGGGTAATACAACATAATTACTTTACAATTATTAAGAAAGACTTATAAAAATTCTAGTCATTTGGTAATTTCCCTTGCATTGTTATTGTGGTAATAGTATTAACTAATACTTATATTTAAAAATTGTAATTCCGTTTAATCTTCAAAACAATCTTATAAATTGAGTAGAACCCCCATGTTACAAAAGAGGAAGGTGAAGCTCTCAAGAGGGCAAGTCACTTGCCCAAGATTACCTAGCTGCTGGGTGGCAAAACTAGGGCTTGAACACAAGTTCTTATGACTGACTTTTCTTTTATATCACTAGGCAAAAGAAGATACTAAGTACGTGCCCCATAATGGACATAAATTTGAAATTCACTCATCCCATCTGTCTTATAGGTGATAGAGTTAAGTTTTAAGGTAAAAATAAAACTTTTCCAAAAATAAATTATGGTATGTTCTGTAGAACTTCAGATAATTATGTTTCAGTGGTAAACTGAATACTGGTTATTCTAATATTAAAAACATGGTAAATGCAAATTAAGATTTTATTTTATTTTTTTACTTGTCAGTACATAAAGATTTAAAAAAGTGATACTAGTATTGGTATAGGCATAGGGAAATCATTAGTCTTCAAGACCATTGGCAGGACTGTAGATTAGTACAACTAGTTGGTGAGCAATTGAGCACTATCAAACTTTAAAGTGCACAGAGCTCTGACCTAGGAATCCTGCTTGTCTGTTTATTCCACTCTCTATATTCTCTAGAAATTTTAGAAAAAAGGTAATTCATTGCAGCATTGTTTGTAATAGCAAAACAATAACAAAAACCTTAATGACCATTAATAGAGGGAGACCTGGATAAATTATGGTACATGCATATAGTGGAATACAATGTAGCCATTAGAAACAACACAGCTCTGTATGTGATAATTCAGAAAGATTATATAATTTAATGCTCCCTGAGAAAAGCATGTTATAGAGCTATAAATATATATAGTGTGTGTTTACATACATATATGTATGTAGTATGATCCATTTTCATAAGTGTGGAACATTTAATATGAGTATATATAATATGTTCATATATACAGTGTATGTTTATACACATACACATGTTTGCTGGTATGTGGTGAGGAAAGCATTATTTCTCTAAATATGATCTAAAGATAGCCTGCATTGGGAAAAAATTGATGCTTTTTAAAATAAAAGGAAAGCCTTGTGTTAATCCCCCTGAGTCAGAATCACTGTGAGGGAAGCACATAGTGGAAATATGGAAACCTGTATCTCTAATTAAAGTTCCTCAGTTGATCCTTATACAAACAATATTTTGCCTAGTGGCTGACAGCAATAAACTGGTTGTCTTTGTGTCTGGTAGTGGTTTGTAGTTAGAAAGGACAAACTTTTTAAAATTATTTTTTTATTGAGGTATGATTGGTAAGCAATATTATATTAGTTTCAGGTATACAAAATAATGACTTGATACTTCTATATATTGTGAAATGATCACCATGGTAAGTCTAGTTAGCATTTATCACCATACATAGTTAGCAGTTTTTTTTCTCTTGTGATGAGAACTTTTTAAGATTTACTCTCAGCAACTTTCAAATACGCATTGCAGTATTAACTATAGTTAACATGCTGCACACTACATCCCTATGACTATAATTGGGAGTTTGTACCTTTTGACCCCCTTCACTCACCCTCCCACCCCTGCCTCTGACTTACTTCACTTAGCATAATACCCTCAAGGTCCATCCATCTTGTCACAAATGCAAGATTTCCTTCTTATTTATGGCTGAATAAAATTCCATTTTCTATTATATACTTCATTTTCTTTATCCATTCATCCTTAGATGGACACTTAGTGTTTCAGAAAGGACAAACTTCTTGAAGAGATCTTGTATTCTAAGTGGGGCTACCATAAGGTAAAGCCAGATAAGACTCAACGTCATCAACACAGACCTCTTAGAGAAAGGTGAATTGTCCTGACTGTATAGTACATGCTAATTAAATGAGCAATCCTTTTTTAAAAAAAACTGTTATTGTTGAACTCTCCCAGATACTATCAGATGACCTATTTTCAATAAATCAAAACTAAGCACTAGAACGTACTGCAGTAAAAGAGTGCACCATGTTGATATGCTTAGCTGAGTCTAAGAACCTGAAAATTAGATATTTATAGAGCTTTGGGAATCTATGCTCAGCTGGCTTAAGGCACATTTGTCAAGAAAGGGAACTGACTGGATTTGACAAAGTTAATGAAATGGTTGAGGATTGGTGAACACAGCAATCAAGGGCCTTGAAGATTCTTGAAAAGTAAACTTGTTTCATAAGCCAGCTGTTTGCCCAGGTAAGCAGATTACTGTCTCCATACTATAGGAATTTCCTTATGCGAAAAAAATTGAGAGATTGTTTTTTGTTTTGGTTTGTTTTGTTTACGGTCTTATCTTTCCTGTGCAAAGGTTTCCTGGAACAAACAGCTAAGTCATATTGACATAAGTGGGCTATAGTCATTAAGCCATATTGACACTGATGGTCAGGTCTGTTTATTTCTCCCTATTCAAAGATTGTAAATCAATATTATAAACACAGCATATTCATGTATCTTTAGTGACTTCTTAGGGTTCTGCTGATGATCTCAAATATTTCTTATGAAGCTTCTTGAGTTCTGTCACACTTGGTTCACACTTGTTAAGTGCTCTAATATCTTCACCACATTGTATTGTGATTATCTTTTCCCATAATCTGTCTACCTCACTAGACCAATTCCCTGTGTGAGTTTAGTATCATACCAGAAAATGAATTCAATCCAGGAAATGGGTGGGAACATAGGAGATACTATGAAACTGTAGCCAAGTCTCACACACACACACACACACACACACACACACTAATCGGCACATCCAAGCTCAACAAACTCCAAATAGGATAAATACATAGATACAAACTCTAACATGATAGTAGAGATGTTGAAAGACAGACAAAAAAGAAAATATTGAAAGCAGCAAGAGTAAAACATGCCATTATGTCAGAGGAACCCAAATAAGATTAAAAGCTGACTTTCTCAGCAGAAACAACAAAGTTCTTAACCAAGAACCATGCCCAGCAAAAATATCTTTCAAAAATGATGGTGAAATAAGGACATTCCCCAATAAGCAAAACCTGAAAGAATTCATTGCTTGTAGACTCACAAGAAATACTACATGAAAACAAAAACAAAAACATGTATAAGGGCAATAATGTTATGTTAAATGAATATTGCAGTATAAATGCATGTTTCTTCTCTGGTTTGCAGAGCAATTGTATAAAACAATATGTATATAATTAATTGTTGTTGGGCCTATCACATATAGAAATATAATATGTTTGGCAATAATACAAAGGAAGTGGTTTGGAGCAAAGTGTTGGAATAAGAAAATGATACCAAATAGTAAATCAAGCCAATAGGACTAATGAAGAGGACCAAAAATGGTAAATAAGTTAACTATAACAAATGCTATATATATTTACTTTCTCTTCTTTTTTTTTCTTAGCTTCTTTAGTAGACATAAGTGACGTAAAGTAATAATTATAGCAATGTATTCTTGGGTTTGTAGCATATGAGGATTTAGTATGTATAACAATAATAGCATATAAGGGGAAAGAGGTAATGGAGTAACATTTCTGTGTCTCATTGGGTTTATGTTAAGGTAAATCTGAAACTGATTCTGATACATTAATATGTATACTGTGAGCTCTAAAACAAAAGAAAAAACCTATTGTGAAAAAATACCTAAATGAGTTAAAATGTCATTAGAAAATATTCATGGAATGCAAAAGAAAGCAGTAAAAGGGGAATAAGGAAATTAAAAAAAAAGACATAAGACATGGAAAACAAAATAATAGGTAAATCCAACTTAATCAGTAATAACATTAAATGTGAATGATTAAACTAATCAAAAGGAAGAGATTTTCAGACCAGATAAAACATAAGATCCAATTATATGTTGTCTATAGGATATACACTTTAGATTCAAATACACAAATAGATTGAAAATAGAAGTATGGAAAATATATATCATGCAAACAGCAACCATAAGAAAGCTGAAGTGGCTGTATTATCCAATAAAATAGACTTTAAAACAAAATACTAGAGATATATAGGGACATTTTATAATTAAAATATCAGCCCATTCAGAAGCTAAAACAATTATGCACATAATAACAGAGCCCCCAAAATAAGTGAAGCAAAAACCAACAGAATGGAAAGAAGAAATACATTTCAACAGTAATATTTGGAAACTTCAATACCCCACTTTAAATAATGGATAGAACAATGAAGCAGAAGACCAACAAGAAAATAGAAGACTTAAACAATACTGCATATAAATTTGACCTAACACATCTGTAGAACACTCTACCCAACAGCAGCAGAAAACACACTCTTCTCAAAAGAACACATGGAACAATCCCAAGGATAGACCATATGTTAGGCCATAAACAAGCAGAACATATTTGTTATTAACATAACAAATTCTACAAAAGAAATTGACTTAAGTGGCTTTATCCCAGGAATGCAAGGTTAGTTTGACATTCAAAAATAAATTAATGTAATGCACCATATTAATAGAATAAAGGACCAAAACTATGTGATCATCTTGATAGATGTACTGAAAGCATTTTATGGGGGGAAGGGAATGGAGAAGGTTTTGGTCAATGGGCACACAGTTTTTTTCACTTAAGATGACTAAGTCCTGGTGATCTACTGTACAATATCATGCATATAGTTAAGAGTACTATATGGTATACTTTAAAAATTGTTAATAGGGTAAACCTTATGTTCTCTTTAAAAAAAGAGAGAGAGAGGAAACTTAAGGTGATGGTTAGGTTTTTGGCATTGGTATCAGTTTCATGAGTATATATCTTCAAAATCAAGATGTATACATTAATTATAGCTTTTTTGTGTGTCAATCATACCTCATTAAATAAAAGGAAACATTCACACACACACCCCAAAAGGAACATAAAAGCATTCTATAAGCTCTAACACCCTTTCATGATTAAACCACTCAATAAGTTGTAAATATCAGGGAACTTCCTCAATCTGATTTTAAAAATGTGTTAAAACCCCACAGTGAGCATCATAACAGTGAAAGACTGAACCTCAGGATGTGACCTTATTTGGAAATAGGGTCTTTGCAGATGTCATTAAGATGAGGTCATATTGGATTAGAGTGAGCCCTAAATTCTATGTCCTTATAAGAAAGTCATGTGAAGATACACATGGATGAAGGCCATATGAAGAGGAGTCAGAGATTGGAATGATGCAGCTAGAAGACAAGGAATGCCAACGACTACCTGGGACATCAGAAGATAGGGAGAAGCAAGAATGATTCTCCTCTAGAGTCTTCAAAGAGATCATGGCTCTCCCAAAACCTTACTTTCAGATTTGTATCCTTTAGAACTGTGACAGGATAAATTTCTGTTGTGTTAAGCTGAACAATCTGTGGTAGTTTGTTAGAGTAGCCCTGGGAAACTAATACAGATTTTTGGTACCAGTGGGGTGCTGCCATAACAAATATGTAAAATTGTGGAAGTGGCTTTGGCACTGGATAATTGGGTAGAGGCTGGGACAATTCTGAGGTGCATGATAAAAATGCCTAGATTTCCTTGAAGGGGTTGTTTTTAGAAATATGCATGTTAAAGGGGTTCTCATAAGGAAAAGAAAATGGTAGCAAAGCTTCTATCATCTTAATATGTAAATCATCATCAAAAGATTGTTAGCAAAATATGAATGTTAAAAATTCTTCTGATCAGATCAATGGAAATTGGAAACTGAAGAGGTGATCACTATTATAAACATGGAGATTCGGTGGAGATTTGCAATTAAAGTGTTTAAGGTGCAACCTGGTTTATCCTTGTTGCCTATGGTAATATGAGAGGTGAGAGATAAATTGAGAAAAGAACTGTTTAGCAAAAAGGAACCAGCACTTGATAATTTGGAACATTCTCAATCAGCTTCAGATAGCAAAAGATGAGAAAGCATGGTCTAGAGAGAACACCAAGGGTGTGACTGGATAAAATTTTGTTGAAGATTTTAGTTGTATGATTATGAAACCATCTCTGCAGAAGCCAGGAATAGAGGTGGGGTTATCCAGGAAAGATCTGTGAAGGATCTTTATGAAAGTCCTGTTTTGTCTGACGGCTTGGACCCCCACATGCATGTTGCATGGGAAATGAGCAATGTTTTTGAGAAACACTATCAGTCTGGAGTCAATGGGACAGAGATGGGATGAAATGAAAGAATGACTCCAAGGATCAAACCACCAATGTAGGAGGTTGGATCTCCATTGCCACCAGCCCAGAGAAGGAGCATCAAGCCACAGAGGATTATTCTTAGTCTAGGAGACCTACTGGGTTTTAGACTTGCTGGGTATTGGTGACCCCTTTAATTCTTCCAAATTCTTTTGTAATGGGAATGTCTACCCTATGCCTATCCCACCATTGTATTTTGGAAGCAGACAACTTGTTTTCTAGTTTCACAGGTCCATGAGTAGACAGATTTTGTCCCATGATGGAACATACCCAGAGTCTCATTCTTTTCTGATTTAGATGATGAGGTTCAGGACTTAGGACTTCTTGAGTTGATGGTATTTAGATGAAAATTTGAACTTATAGCTGTTGCTGGACCATTTTAAGACCTTAGGGGATGTTGGGATGGGTAAATATTTTGCACATGAGATGGGTATGAATTTTGGGAGCCCACACGAAGGACAATTTGGTGTTGAATGACTCCTAAAATTCATATCTACCTGGAATCTCAGAATGTGATCTTAACTTGAACATAGGATCTTTAGTTGAAGTCATACTGGATTAGGATGGACCTTAAATCCAGTGATTGGTGTTCTTATGAAAAGGCCATATAGAGACACTTTTCTAGGGCCTTCAGGGCATGGTCCTGCTGACACCTACATTTTGGACTTTCAACTTCCAAAACTGAGAAAATGAATTTTGTGGTAATTTGTTACAGCAGCTCTAGGAAATTAATATACCAATCTTGAATTACTAGGATAAATTCTTGTTGATCTTATGCTTCATTATTATATCCATTATTGATATTGAATAATTGCTACTTATTCAGTAACTATGACATTGAAGCCTTCAGCTATTATTAAATTGTCTATTTCTCCAATTCTCTCAATTTTTGCTTCATGTATTTTGGGGCTCTATTGTTATGGAATATATGTTTATAATTATTATATCTTCATGATGGGATGACCCTTTTATCATTAAAAAATGCCTTTCTTTATTTCCAGTGACCTTTTTTGTTTGTTTTAAAGGCTAATGGTCTGGTATTAGTATAACATTTCTGGATGTCTTATGGTTGCTGTTTGCATGATACATCTTTTTGGATCCTTTTATTTTCAACCTATGTGTCTTTGACTCTAAAGCGTATCTTCTGTAGTCACCATATAGTTTGATCTTTTTAAAATTCAGTTTAACAATATCTTTTGTTGAATTCATCCTCTAATCTGCTTAAACATATACTGATTTTTTAATGTTACGCTTCACATTTTTCAATTTTAGAACTTCACATTGATTTAAAAAACCTTCTGATTCTCATGAAATTCTCCATCTTGATCCACTAATCGAAGCTGTTTTTAAGTCCATCCCTGATGTCACTAATAACTGGGTCATCTGTGGATGTAGTTTCATTGACTTTTTTCATGTTTCTGCTTTTTGACATTCTTTGTAATTTTTTATTTAATGCTATATGATATACAATATCTAGTACAACCACTGTACAGTCTCTGGACATTACCATCACACAAAGAGGGATCACACTCTTCCCTGATAGGGAGATAGAACAGTGGCGGTCAGATCACACTAACCCAATCTATAAATCTGTGAATGTGAAACTTGGCTTTTATAAGGTTTAATTTACTCTTATTCTCTCCTGATCTTAGGGTATAGCCCTCAGAGTTCTTAAATGAGACTCTGGGTCCTGAAATGTACTTTTTGCCTCTTTGATACCGTGATGCAATATATACTTACACATTATCTTTGCTTTGGCTTTCAGGAGGTTTCTGCCTTTGTTTTATTTTGCTTTGTTTCTAAATCTATCTGCTCTGAGCAGACAACAAATTCAGCAAATACTCAAGGGGAAAACCAGCAGAGTGTCAGACTCACTTTTCTGAAACTTCCTGCCTTATTGGCATCTTAGATCTAAGGGCTCATCGGCATGGTGACCCTAAACTTTTTGCCTTTCCAGTCCCATGTGGTCAGAATAATTTGTTTGCTTCTCTGATTCTTAGCAGTAACTCTCTTCCTGGGTCTTATTCCCAGATTTGTGTCAAAAACTGGGAATTCCATAAAGGATATGGTAGCTATAGAATGTTTGCTCACTTCTCTGGTTACCTTCTGTGTTGAATCTCCAAGACAACCCTCAAATTCAGTGATTCAGTAGAAAGACTCATAGGTCTCAGCATATGGCCATACTCATGACTATGATTTCTTACAGCAAAACAATACAAAGCAAAATCAGCAAAGGGAAAAAGGCATGGAGTGAAATTTAGAGGAAACCAGGCACAAGCTTCCAAGAATTATTTCCTTGTAGAATCATACAGGATGTGCTTAATTCTTCCAATATTGAATTGTGACAACATATGTGAAATGTCTGCCAAGGATACTCATTAGAGACTTACCTGCCCAGGGTTTGTACTGGCAGCTGGTCATATAGGTACCTTCTGCCTACCATATATCATAATTAAAGACTTCCAGAGATGTTCAGTATAAAACAAGTTGTTTGTTTTAACAGTTTATACAGAGTAAACTGTCTTATCATTTAGGAAATGGTAGGACCATTCCTTTAATCCACGTTCCCAGATGCCAGTCAGAGGCCATCTTTGCAAGCAGTGCTTTCTAAGGATGGTATCTCAGGCCTTCTGTGTTAACTCTTCTCTGTACACTTTCTGAGATTTTGGCTCTTAGAATCCTGTTTGCTTGAAAGTTCTTTGATGGCTTCCAACAGAGGTTTTCAACAATTTTATCCAATATGTATCTCAATGAGTGTTCTGCTGTAGAAGTGTCTAGTAATTTCTTCTGCTGGACAATTAATTTGAAAAATTACAGAACTTAAGACTTAAGATAATGGCTTTTTTTCCTCCATGGAGTATTTGTTTATTTGTCTATTACCAGACACCAGGGGATTACTTTAATCCAATTTCAGTAATTGGGATAACTTGAGGCCATGCTGAATTCTCTGTGTATGTGTAAAGCTATGAGAGTTTAACTTCAATTCACTTTTACTTCTCTGGTGGAGTTTTTTTGGGTCCCAAACGAAAGCAAGGGAGCTTTCGAAGTCCTTTCACATTGCTTGGTGGGCAATAGTATCCAATTTTTGTCATCCTAGACTTCCAGGGGTAGTTAAAACACACTTATTCACTTAAGTGCTTCTAGAATCAGCCAAAACCTCCAGTAAGAAGTGACCCCAAAGCTGAGCTTGCCTTTGTAGATTTTCATATATTACAAAAATTTTGTTCATATTATCTCATTGTCTATGGAAATTTTGAAGTTAATTACCCAGCCTGCCATTATTGGAAGTGGACTTCCCCCTCTACCTTATTTTTTTACACTATAAAATAAGTTCCTTAGATGCAATATTTTGGGGAAAATCATGATGGTGAATAGGATGCTTAGCCTTGCACTCAGAAGCATGGCATACAGGGAAAGCAAATCTAGATTCAGATTCACAAGATTCACTGTGTTTATTCTATGAGAAAAAGTAGCTGCCTTTCCATAAACAAAATGACTTGATATAATCAATCTGCCACTAAGCAACTATTTGGACATCCTGAGGCCTGATATCTTAGGGTTGGTCACTCCTGCTGGCAGACTATGCTCTTAGCATGGCAGTAATCAGGATAGCCTTGTTATATGAAGGAAGTCCATGTGTAACCCTGATTTGCTCATTATAGCCACTTTGTTCATAAGCTGATAGAGCAAGAAAAGAGAGATCAAAGAAAGAAATCTATTAGCATCCTTAGAATCATCTTGACAATATGATTATTTGGTATCTCTTCATAATGAGGCCTTTGTTTAGTATTTATGTAGAAAACAAATATTCTTATGATTATGCCCATTGTAACAAATCCAACCGTAACTTCAGTTCCCAAATTTTAGCACTTATCCTCCAAACTTATTACTTCCATGTCCTCCCCATCCTGGTCATCCATAAGTCGTAAAATGGTACAGACCTGTACCTTGAGATATCTCACCTTGTGCATAGAGCAGACAAGAAATACTGCTTAGATTTATTCTCATTTAAAAGAGTTCCTTTCCTACTGTCCTCCACAAATGTCCTTGAGTGGGGTTGTAGTACCATAGTCTGCTTCTAGCTAATACCATTATACTGTGCAGTACTGCATGTATAACTAGGCTCAGTTTTTTCCTCCTCAGTGAAGTGGGAAATATAAGTATAGTTCACAGGTTTGATTGCTTGTTTGTTGGTTTATTCCTTCTTTCAAACATATCCTGCCTCACTAAATTCAACTTGGTGAATCTAAATGAATGTTGAAACCAGATTCTATACTAGAGTGGAACTGGGACAGAAGGGGAACATGGTGACATGTTCCAGAGGGTTTTATTTCAAGAAATTTGGAGGAGAAAATGTTAGTAAGAATTTTACCGCACAGGGGGCAAGACAGAAGTAGAAGCATTTTAACTAAATGAAGAGAGTAAAAGTCTTTAGACATATGTACTATGGGCCTTCATTAGGTAGTAGTGGGCCTGGGACACAAAAGTTGAATATACTTGTTGCTTCTGTAAAGGGAGGCAAGTGAAGCAAGGTTTGAGAATTTTGCAGTATTGAAGTCAAGTCTTTCCTATTTTATTTTCTGATAAGTCTAATTATCACTCAGGAGCACCACAAGATTAACTGAATAGAATATGAGAAAATGAGAAAAAAAATGTCAAACACTAGTCCAGAAAAATCTTCATGCTATTCATTACTTTTAGGAAAAAGAAACATGATGTATCTTAAACATGAGTACTTCTTAAAAATTTTTATATAGGTGCACTGTAAAGAACCAAAGTAATCAAGTTTTACCACATTTATCTTCATCTCCATTAGAGAGTCAAAGGAGCTTCCCACAGTAGGTCCTCAGAGCTCCTCATGCTGTCATCCCAGAAGTGGAAACCTCACTTAATTCCAGGTGATAAAATGCCATCAACTCATAAATGTTCTGTAGTATCCTCCTAATGAAATCAATCACTATACTTTTATGATACATCACTAGCCAATCTTCAAATATATCTGTCTCTTCTTATCTCACTGCTCCTTTTGAAAAAGGAATGGATATCTTGCTTTGCTAAGTTGGGGCTACAATAGCCAGGAGCATTCAGTTAGAATACACTTCAAAGATAAAATACTAGGCTTAAAAATATTTCAAAGAAATTGGACTTGTATGTAGATAGGGGAACAATAAGTGATTTCTTTCTAGGGGCTATTCCAGGGTAAATTATCTTGCTGCCAAAAACATTGTTAAAGTTTTATTTTTGTTGTTGTTATTATTATTATTATTATTATTATTGATATCATTAATGTACAATTACATGAGCAACATTATGGTTACTAGACTCCCCCTATTATCAAGTCCCCACCACATACCTAATTACAGACACTGTCCATCAGTGTAGTAAGATGCTATAGAATCACTACTTGTCTTCTCTGTGCTATACCACCTTCCCTGTGCCCCTGCCCCCCGCTACATTATGTGTGCTAATTGTAATGCCCCTTTTCCCCCCTTATCCCTCCCTTCCCACCCATCCTCCCCAGTCCCCTTCCCTTTGGTAACTGTTGGTCCATTCTTGGGTTCTGTGAGTCTGCTGCTGTTTTGTTCCTTCAGTTTTTGCTTTGTTTTTATGCTCCACAGATGAGTGAAATCATTTGGTTCTTGTCTTTCTCCACCTGGCTTATTTCACTGAACATAATACCCTCTAGCTCCATTCATGTTGTTGCAAATGGTAGGATTTGTTTTCTTCTTATGGCTGAATAATATTCCATTGTGTATATGTACCACCTCTTAAAGTTTTCCTTTTAAACACCAAGACTGATGATCAAAGATTGTTATAAAAACAAAACCAAGCAGAACTCTGGTACTGAGGCAATTGGTTGTGATTAAAAATTAACAAGTGAGCCAAGAAAAATAAAAGAAAAACTAAAAAGCAAACCAACCTATATATTGCTGCTCTCATTTACAAGGATCTTGTTTATCTGATACCTTGTAGGGTTAAGGGCCTCCAAGCAGCCACCAAATTGATGGCAAAACTAAAATCCATTTCTAGTAATTGTCCCTGACTGCTATCATATGAAGCTAAAAGTTCATGAAATTCTTCCTCTCTGTTCCTGAAGCCAAAACCCATGTAAATGAGCACTTTCCATGGTTATTACTTTAGATTTTCTATGATGTGTTGTCAACTGTAGGCTTTGATTAAGCTAAGGCCCAACTACTCAAAACGTAGAAGTCTAAACAGGTAAGTCCTAATTGAGTAGCTCTTAACATCGCAAAACAAATATTAACATGAAATAATGAAAGCAATATAATTTCTGTAGAATTTTTCAGGGTTTTTTTTTGAGAGAATATAACTTTAGAACGAATACTTTCTTGAAATACTTATAGTAACTCACTAAAAGTTAACTAAAATTAGTTGGTCAGGAAAACAACAGGAAAATATAATGATGTATTTTATTTCCCAAAGTAATTAGATTGCTAAAACAAATTCTGCTTATGAACTTAAAATATGAACATTTACTCATTTTAGTAACATTTTACACATCATATTTGAGAGCTCCTAATCCTACAATTATACATCTGCTTATTTGGTAAATAATGTTTATTGTAGCAGTCCACCCTTATTTTGCATATTAAAAGAACATTGCCATTTGGGGTTAATACAGGTAATTAATATTAAATGTTAAATAGACATGACATTCCTTGCTTATGCTTATTAATGGCCTTGCATATTTTTCATTGAGTTATACTTTATTTATGCATATTTTCTAGTCTGATTTTTTTGCCCTTTATTTCAAATACTTGTGTCCATATATACTTCATTCAATCCATGCACATATACTAAAGGCCTGCTATGTACCAGGCTGGGTACTGGGAATGCATAAAAGAGAAGGATACAATTATTTGTGCTAGGTGTCCCAATAGAGCTATGAGACTACAATGTGTATGGAGTGGAGGATGACTAATTTTGCCTGAGAGAGTGATGTGGTGAGGACTCAACAGAAGAGGTGTTGTTTAATTATTCTAAATAATAATAAGAGGATTTTGCAAGATGTGTAAGGAACATGAAGGTCATGAGGAAAAGAATATTAGATGGAGGGGACTGTGGGAGGAAATGAACTTGGAAGAATGACAAACCTTGGTGTGTCCAGAGCATTACAGGCATAAAAATTTAGGGAGTCCCCAGTACCACTTTTAGGTTTAATAATTCTCTAGAAGGACTCACAGAACTCACTAGAAGCTGTTACACTCATGGATATGATTTATTATAACAAGGGAGAGGATGCAGATTAAAATCAGCCTGTAGAAGAGGTGCTTAGGGCAGAATCCAGGAGAATTCCATGTACTGGGTTCCCAGTCATCCTCTCCCAGCAGAGTCCTGGACAGCACTGACTTCTCCCAATGAGAGGAGATGGGTGCAGCAATACACATGGAGTGCTGCCCACCATGGGGGCTCACTTGAGCCTTGGTGTACAGAGTTTTTATTGGGGCTCAGTCATGTACATATTTTAACCACCTGCATGGCTACTTTTAGTCTCTAGTCCCTCTGAAAGTCAAGCTGGTAATGTATGACCTGAGACCCCTACCATAAATCACACTCTTTGACTACCTATGTGGGCAAAGGCCTCCAAATATACTAAGATGCTCTTATTAGGCAGGGTATTCCAAGAGCATAAAGATCACCTACCAGGAGCTCAGGGCAAAGGCCAGATCTTTCTTTGGGTAAGGTCAACTTGTTACTATACAAGGCTCAAAGACTGCATTCTGCTTGGAGTGCAGAGTATTTTAGAGCCTGGGAAGGTAACTACTGGCAGGATAGAGTATCACTGATGGGGTGACAAATAGAGGAAGGGGAAATACCATTAACAGAAGATATAGATCAAAGACATACATGCAATTAACCAGCATATTTGGGGATTGTGTTTTTAAATCATTACTTCACTCCACATAGTGCCAAAAAGACCAGAAAAGAGATAAAACCAAAATCATAGGCAAAAGAATAGCCAAGTTGTGTCTGTGTGCTGGGGCATTTGAGTTTGTGTTGAGGTATGTGTTTCACAAAAGTGCCATTCCAGAAGATTTAACCAAGGAAAGCTGCTTAAAATGAGTATACCATGGAAGTCACAGCCAAAAGGAAACAATTGGCATCTTGTTATCTAATAAGATGAAGAATGCCAATTCCCACAAAAGAAATTTGTCCAATGGCTCTTTCTGCTACTCCATTGTACAGAAATATGATTTACTCATTTCCCCATTTTTCGTCACTTAGGCTACTTCTAAGTTTTATAATTATTTTAAAAATTATACACAATTGCATCAAAAAGAAGAAAATACCTAGGAATAAACCTAACCAAGGAAGTGAAAGATTTATACTCTGAAAACTACAAGACACTCATGAGAGAAATTAAAGAAGAAACCAATCAATGGAAACACATCCCGTGCTCATGAATAGGAAGATTTAATATTGTCAAAACGGCCATCCTGCCTAAAGCAATCTACAGATTCAATGCAATCCCTATCAAAATACTAACAGCATTCTTCAATGAACTAGAGCAAATAGTTCTAAAATTCATATGGAACGACAAAAGACCCCGAATAGCCAAAGCAATTCTGAGAAGGAAGAATAAAGCAGGGGGAATTATGCTCACTGACTTCAAGCTCTACTACAAAGCCACAGTAATCAACACATTTTAGTATTGCCACAAGAACAGACCCATAGACCAATGGAACAGACTAGAGAGCACAGATATAAACCCAAGCATATATGGTCAATGAATATATGATAAAGGAGCCATGGATATACAGTGGGGAAATGACCTCTTCAACAGCTGGTGTTGGCAAAACTGGACAGCTACATGTAAGAGAATGAAACTGGATTATTGTCTAACCCCATACACAAAAGTAAACTCAAAATGGATCAAAGATCTGAATGTAAGTCATGAAACCATAAAACCCTTAGAAAAAACATAGGCAAAAATCTCTTGGACATAAACACGAGCAACTTCTTCATGAACATACCTCCCCAGGCAAGGGAAACAAAAGCAAAACTGGACAAGTGCAGACTATATCAAACTAAAAAGCTTCTGTACAGCAAAGGACACCATCAGTAGAACAAAAAGACATCCTACAATAGGGGAGAATATATTAATAAATGACATACCCGATAAGGGGTTGACCCGATAAAGAGCTCACTCACCTCAACAAACAAAAAGCAAATAAGCCCATTAAAAAATGGGCAGAGGAGCTGAACAGACACTTCACTGAATAAGAAATTCAGATGGCTAACAGGCACATGAAAAGATGCTCCACATCCCTAATCATCAGAGAAATGCAAATTAAAACCACAGTGAGACATCACCTCACACCAGTTAGGATGACTGCCATCCAATAGACAGACAACAAATGTTGGCGAGGATGTGGAAAAAGGGGAACCCTTCTATACTGCTGGTGGGAATGTAAACTAGTTCAACCATTGTGGAAAGCAGTATGGAGGTTCCTCAAAAAACTCAAAATAGAAATACCATTTGACCCAGGAATTCCACTCCTAGGAATTTACCCTAAGAATGCAGCAGCCCAATTTGAAAAAGACAGATGCACCCCTATGTTTATGGCAGCACTATTTACAATACCAAGAAATTGAAACAACCTAAGTGTCGTCCATCAGTAGATGAATGGATAAAGAAGATGTGGATATACATATACACAATGGGATATTATTCAGCCATAAGAAAACAAATCCTACCATTTGTAACAACATGGATGGAGCTAGAGGGTATTATGCTCAGTGAAATAAACCAGGCGGAGAAAGACAAGTACCAAATGATTTCACTCATCTGTGGAGTATAAGAACAAAGAAAAAGCTCAAGGAATAAAACAGCAGCAGACTCACAGAACCCAAGAATGGACTAACAGGTACCAAAGGGAAAAGGATTGGGGAGGATGGGTGGGAAGGGAGAGATAAGGGAGAATAAGGGTCATTACAATTCACATGTATAATGTAGGGCCGGTGGGGGGTGCACAGGCAAGGCAGTATAACACAGAGAAGATAAGTAGTGATTCTATAGCATCTTACTACGCTAATGGACAGTGACTGTAAAGGGGTATGTGGTGGGGACTTGATAATAGGGGGAGTCTAGTAACCATAATGTTGTTCATGTAATTGTATATTAATGATAGCAAAATAAAAAAATGAACAAAGAACATTGCCATAATAAAAGTTTGATATGCAAAAAAAAAAAATAGACTCAGGAAATTTGGGGAAGATAACGATCTTAAAGCTCCTGTAAGTCCAAGTCCACTTTTTATTTTAAGGGTAGCCCTCAAACTGCCTGCATGAGAACCTTGTGGGTAGATTTCTAAGCCTTATCACAGAGTTTCTGGCTCAGCAGATGAGGGGGTATCGAGGATGGAGCACAGTAGTCTGCATTTTCACAAACACATCAGTCTGAATCTACTTGCAAAAGGTTTTTGCACACTCACAATTATTTCTTTATAATAGATTTGTTCAGATAAGCTCCAGGTAAACTTTATGTAAATGAAGCATCTGACACGTGGTAAGCCTTCAGTACAATAGTTGTTGACTTGTCTGTCCAAACAGATCTCCTATATTCAAGGGTCTAGATAGATGGAGGGGCTAAGGCATATGGTGCTGACTTCACCTAGATAAATAAAGGCAATGTGTCAGCCTCAGCCAGTCTCTGGCTAGATGACACCAAGTGATGATACTTTTTGTTATTTTTTTCCTCTGTTTCGTTGTAAAAGTTTATTTTTAAAAATCCAGGGATGTCTTACCTGAATACATAAGAAGAAAAGAGCATCTTCTCCACCTTTCCTAGACACCCTTGTTCTTTGATGGGAGCTTGGATTAGCCTTGACAGGTAATTGACTTGCACACTAACTGTAAGAACCATTGCTTTAGCCCAACCCATCTCATACAGTTACAGCAACAAAACCAAGAGCAATTAAATGACTTGTCCAGGTCCATCTCAATACTTTGAACATACTGGTTCAAATTATTAGTAGTAGTATAATTTCCTAAGTGGAATTACCAACTGAAGGACATTAGTTCTAAGTAGAACTATTACTATTAGGTAGGTAAACAGACATGGCTAGGTAGATTTTCTGGACAAAAAAAAAAAAATTTCGTTGCTGCAAATTATGCATTACATCCATGCATTAGTATCTGTGCATTACTTTCCCCACCAACCCCAGCTTCCACCAACTGATGCTTCCAATCTTCAGGTTTAATTTATTTAAAATTTTTAATAGATGTGTAATTGTGCCCTAGAATGTCCATTTCCTTATCAAAGAAATGCAGAGAGTCTGTGCATTTTTCATTTTGATAATTTGATGTCTGCAAATCTGCATGTATAAATGATTTGTCCATGTTGACCAGAAATCAAGTAGAAATAAGATACTAATCTTATATATTTGAAACGGTTGTCTGATAATTTGAATAGTAAACTTTCATTAATACTTTATTACATATTTCTCTCTTTGCTTGTCCTTAATATTTTATACTCTTACAAAACTTTTTTGTTATCTGAAAATGGCTTTCATTTTGTCATCTATTATTCTCTAAAGCTGAGATAAATACACCAGTTCTTTTCCTTCTAGCTTTTAAGATAGTTTTTAATGTTTGTTGCTAGGCTTTTTGGAATTACTTTCAGAGTTAATACATTAGATTTTGATGATATAAAGAAAAAAAACCCACCCCTCCTCCTGAATTATTCCTGACCTACATTGCTTCTTCGTTTACATTGGTATGTGAATTTTCTTGGCAAAGGAGTCAGTGGAGATGGAAACATTAATTAATCTGAGTCAGTATTAGTATCATTTTGAAAAAAACAGTGTCAACATTAAGTTTATGATGATAGTTTTACTCTTAATACTTCTACTATTAAGTATCATCCTCAAATAATAATGGCACTGTATGATAGTCTTTTTTGCTAATCTTTCTGGATAAATTTCAATGTTAATTCGTCAAGATAGTGTGCTGGAGACTGTAACTGGTATTTAATTTAATTTAGTGAACACATTAATATTTCACTTAGCCTTTTCAGGCAAGAACAAGGCAATCGTCTTCATAAATTTATCTTTTTCTACCTCTTTGTATTTCCCTGTAAATAAATCTCTTCTATTAGATGGTGAAATTATTAATCATGTTAAAGAAATTCTCCATAACGAATATATTTCATTTTTATCTAAGTAACATGTATAAACAAAACATTTGATGTACTATGTGAAAAACAAGAAAACATAATACCCTGTAAAAATATATCTGTATTTGGGAAAAGATTAGAAAGAATTATGTAAAACAAAAACTTATGAGATTATAGTACTTTTTTTCCCTTCTGGCAAATTTTCCTTACTGATATTAAATTCTTATGAGAAGAAATGAAACATGGTGACTTTTATAAAATATTTTAAGATATGACTTAATGCTCTTTTCCTCTTGAAATCATGAATCATGCTCTATTTTACTTTGCATTCCAGGAATAAGTACTATGGTGTTCCAAAGACAAATTCTTTTAAGTTTCAGTAACTGTTCTCTTCAAGATTTGGTAATTTTTACTTTTTCTATATTATTGGTCTTACCATATTATTTACTTTCTTGCTTTTGTTTTATCAGCTTTAATATTTAATTTATAATATTTTTATAGCTGTATACTTCTAGGTAGCAATAAAACTTGTTAGAATATAGTGAAATTATATTCCCTTAAGCTTTCTTCCAAGAATTTGGAATAAAAATTTTCAAATATTACAAAAATGTTGATCAGAATCAACAATTCTTTTTTCATGTTCGCTTTATATATATATTATATATATAAATTATATTTCTCCTATTTTTAACTTTCTTATATATTTTTTCTCTTTCTCATTTATTCTTCAACAAATATTTATTATGCAGAAGTTAATTCTAACTGATATTTTCTTTTCCCCTTTTCATTATTTGAGCTAATATGTTTTTCATTAACATTTTTTTTTTGCAGAATCAACTTGGCATTACTGATTTTTTTCTTTTTCTTTAGTATACATTTACTCTTAGTTTTTTTATTTTCTAACTTTCTTTTGGCGTGCTATTTAGTTCGTCTTTTTCTGAAACTTAAGTAATAACCCAGTTGATGTTTCTCTTTTTATTTCTTAGTACTAGAAACCTCTGAGACAATACAATTTTCCTTAATGTCCTAATTTTGCAATATCCCATAAATCTTGATAGAATATATTTGTATGTTGTGCTATTTTGCAATTTAAGCATTAGGAAAGCATATTGAAATATACTTCTTTTGGATAATTTTAAGTTCTACTATTATATGTAATTTTGTTGTGATCTGAGTAAAGTAGTTTGAAGAATTTCTGCCTTTGTGCATGCCCTAGTTATATCAAGTTGCCCAAAATACATTTACTTTTTGTGAGAAATTCATGATAATGTGAAAATAATGTTTTCTTGCCTTCCATTAAGTTTTTTAATGAAGTGAATTATTACTACATTCTTTATTATTTTTTTCAATTTTTAATTTTTGAGAAAACATTCTATGAGTGGGTTTTGTCATATTCTGGTAAGGGAGTGCTGAGATTTTTAACTATATTTTTATTTCCTTTTTTTTGGTACTTCTGGCACTTTTCTAGTTCATGTATTTTGTTGTTATATTGTTTGGGACATATAATTTCAGTACTGTTTTCTCTTTTTATTATATCTTATATAACCATATAGGGAGTTTGTTTACTTCATAATGTTTTTGCTAAGAAATCTGCTTTACTCACTATCGTGATAATAATCTCTACTTTTCTACCATCTAGAAAATTCAGATTGGTTACAATTTAGATCATCCTCATTTTTAGCTGTTCTTTGTATTCTGGTTTTTAAGGTGCCTCTTGAAAGCATCACATTTGTTGGATTTCTTTTTAATCCAGGTATTTATCTTTTTTAAAAAAAATGAGGTTTAGCCAAATCACACTTTGTATTTTAATAAATTTTTGTGCATTAACATGATTCCATCTCTACATATGCTTAAATATTATTGCTTTGTTGCTATACTTAATTTTTTTCTTTTCCTACAAGGAAAATTAAATGAGTTTTCTTGTGCCTCTTTATAATATACCCCTCCCTCCAATTTCATCCCCAGGCTTTCTGTCACTAAAGCACTGATATGCTTTCTGTCATTAAAGATTAATTTTCACTTTCTAGAATTATGTAAATGGAATCATGAAGTACGCACCTTTTTTGTCTGGCATCTTTCATTCAGCATAATTATTTGGAGAGTCAGTCACATTCTGGTGTGAATCAATAGTTTATCCTTTTGTGGTTAGGATAGCTAAATAGTATTACTGTTTTGGATATACCATCATTTGTTCATCCATTCCCCTGTCAATGGACATTTGAGTTATTTCCTGTTTTTGAATATTACAAGTAAAGCTAACATAAAATTTTGTGTACAAGTTTTTATAAAACAAGTGGGTAACATGTTTTCATTTCTCTTGGATATATGCCTAGGAGTGTGTCTTTGTCTGGGCTGTTATAACAAAATACCGCAGACTTGCTAATTTATCAACAACAGAAATATATTTCTCACAGTCCTGGAGGCTGGAAGTCCAAGATCAGGCTGCCAGCATGGTCAGGTGAGGGCCCTCTTCATGGTTGCAAACTTCTCATTGTGTCTTCATATGGTGGAAGGGTCTAGGGAGATCTTTGGCATCTCTTTTATAAAAACACTAATTCCATTCATGAGGGCTCCAGCCTCATGACCTAAACACCTCCCAAAGGCCCCACCTCCTTAATACCATCACATGGGCATTAATATTTCAACATATGAATTTGGTAGGGCACACAAACATTCAGACCATAGCAAAGTGGTATTGCTCAATTGCATGGTAACTCTATGTTTAACCTTTTAAGAATCACTGAACTGTTTTCTACAATTATTGCACCATTTTACACACTCTCTAGTAGTCTATGAGAGTTGTAATTTCTTTATTCGTTATGAACACTTGTTATTATCTGTCTCTCATGTTCTAGCCATCCTAGTATGTGTGAAGTGGTATCTCTTTTTTAATTTGCATTTCCCTAATGACTAATGATACTGAGCATCTTTTTAGATGCTTATTGGCCATATACATAACTTCTTTGGTTGTTGAAGTACAATTTATCTTTTCCCTTATGATCCATGTTTAGAGATTCTATCTAAGACACTTTGTTTATCCCCAGGCCACAAAGATAATTTGTTTTGTTTTCTTCTTAAGGTTTTATCGTTTTACATTTTACACTTATGTCTGTGGTACAGTTTGACTTAATTTTTGCATATGATTTGAAGAAAGAGTGATGTTTATTTTTCCCCATATAGATATGTAGTTGCTCTGGCTGGCCCCAGTAATTCTTTGTTTGAATGGTAAGCACTATCCCGTGCATTGTAGGATGTTAACAGCAATCCTGGCCTTTATCCAGTGGTCCTCACCCACTGTTCAGCATATAGTTGGATCATGTTCTTTTAAACACTGTGCCAATATTTGTCTTTTAATTGGTATGTTTATGCCATTCACATTTAATGTAATTATTGATATGTTGGAGCTTACGTCTGACATTCTATTTTTTGTTTTCTATTAGTTTCCCTCTCTTTTTGATTATTTTCTTTTGATGTCATCTGAGTAGCTTAAACATTGTTTTAGAATTCATGGCATATTTTTATTCCATTTTATTTCAAACTATTTGTGTCTTTTTGTTTAAAGTCTGCCTTTTCCAGGGAGCATAGGGTTGGGTCTTGTTTTTATCCACTGTGATAATCTTTATCTTTTAAATGGTGTTTTTAGATCATTAACCTGATACAATTATGAATATGGATGGATTTAGGTCTACCATTTCACCATCTCATCATTTGTACCCTCTGTTTTTTGTTGTTCTGTTCCCACTTTTTTGCTTTTTAAAAATTTTCTTAGATTCCATTTTAATTACACTTTTTGTGTATTTACTATTTTTAGTGGTTGCTCTAGGAATTACAATATATATTCCTAATCAGAGCTTGTCTTTTTAATAGAGTGGATCAAAAGCTATCCTGGAAGCCCAGCTAGCAGATGTCTATTTATAGCTCATTGGCTAAAGCTGAGTCTCATCATTACCTTTATAGCAATCATTGTCCACAGTGTCCACTGGGTTCCACAAATTAAGATTCCTGTTCTGTTTGAAAAAGACATATGCACCCCTATGTTTATCGCAGCACTATTTACAATAGGCAAGACATGGAGGCAACGTAAGTGTCCATCAGTAGATGAATGGATAAAGAAGATGTGGTACATATACACAATGGAATATTATTCAGCCATAAAAAGAAAACAAATCCTGCCATTTGCAACAACATGGATGGAGCTAGAGGGTATTATGCTCACTGAAATAAGCCAGGTGAAAAAAGACAAGTATCAAATGATTTCACTCATACGTGGAGTATAAGAACAAAGAAAAAAACTGAAGGAACAAAACAGCCGCAGACTCACAGAACCCAAGAATGGACTAACAGTTACCAAAGGGAAAGGGACTGGGGAGGATGGCTGGAAGGGAGGGATAAGGGGGGAAAAAGGGGCATTACAATTAGCAGACATAATTTGGGGGGTTAGGGGGAGGGCTGTACAACAGAGAGAAGACAAGTAGTGATTCTATAGCATCCTACTACGCTGATGGACAGTGACTGTAATGGGATATGTGGTGGGGACTTGATGATGTGGGGAGTCTAGTAACCATAATGTTGCACATGTAAATGTAGATTAGTGATACCAAAAAAAAAAAAGATTCCTGTTCTGGAAATGTAGAGAAATCCTCTACACTGAAATAGAGGAGTTGCTGCCTGCTATCTGAATAAACTGGTGTTTGTGAACAGGAAAGAAGGAGGGTGAATATAGGATAAGCAAATGTCTGTCATAGTAATTAATCTTATCTAATATACTTTAGTTTGCCAAATTTTTAACATCAGTATATTTTAACACAATTCTTTTTTGTTATTTTTTATAATTAATAATAATTTATTTTACTACCTAAGGAAAATTATCCCCTTCAAAGTATTACATGAAGAAATTATATCCCACCTTTAGTGTCTGTTGCCCCCTGTACCTCTTATTCCCATTTTACTGTTTGTTTGGGCTAGGAGTGCCATTCAGAGTAGATTTTGAAAGCGAGTACAAAACTGAAAAATGAAATAATGCCAATAAATAGGTATTTTCTGACTACAAAAATGATATTTGATAAAAGATCAGTTCAATTTTATTCTAGCAGATCAGAATTTCTCCCAATGAAATTATTTTGCCATTAGGACACAATCATAATTAAAACAAAAACAAAGCAAAAAGAAAAAAAGGTTAATTGATGCCATTTGGTTGTTTACTTTATCATTTTTAAAAGAAGGTAGGTGTCATATACAGTATTACCTGCAATTTTTGTTTTAAAAAGCCTAGGTAGTGTTTTGAATATATACTGGGGAAATATGCTTAATTAGGAAAAATAGCAATTGGCATTTGCAAAGTTTAATTAAATATAAAATGTTTGGCTTGTGAAAACCAGGCCTGCCTACTTTCTTCTCTAATGGGAGCATGCAGCTCTTCATTAATGATGATTGAGTTATAAATTCTCTAGGGCAGAGGTTGAATTTTTTCTTATTAGCCTGTGCATGCAGAGAGACAGGTTGTTCAGCTTCATGATGATTTGCAATTTAATAAATGCATACACAGGCGTTTTCTTACTGGATATCCTTAACTTTCCCAGGATGTAGTTAAGGAAAATTCTCCCACTTCATGGATAAGGAGGCTGAGGCTTGATAACAATGAATGAAATATCTAAATTCCCACGACTTGAACTGTTAGGGCTGAGGCCAAGACCTTCTCTTCCTCTCAATGTTCCTCTCAGTGCCTCTCCACCCCTGCTGCACAGTTGCCCTGGAGTTGGGCTGTGTACAACTTATACAGGGGCTCTCACCTGCGCATTTTCCAGAGGAACAGCATGGGCTGTTTGGGTAGGAAATAATTTATTGTGCAGGGCTGTCCCATTTAGCATCTCTGGACCTCACCCACAGGATGCCACCACTGTCCCCCTGCCAGGACGACATCTAGAAATGGCCCTCCCCCATCATCAGATGCCCCCTGTGGTACTGGACCTGCCGCCTCTCTGCTGTGATGATGGCAGGACTTACAACCGTGATGAATAAAAATAGTCAGCTTTGCATTTGGAACTTCTTTGACCAAACACATAAATGTCTTGTATGTAAGGCTACTGTAGGTCGCAGGAAGAAATGTTTAGAGGGGATAAAGTAGTATTTGGAGTCCTTTGAGCATGGCGAATGCCAAAGCTGAGACAAGGAGTTCTCAGTTGGGGTTGAAGAACCACCCCAAAATAATTATGATAATAATAATGCTAACACTGAGTTACTGCTATATGCTAGGGCTGTGTTAAGCCACTTACATGTACAGTATTACCTCATTTGTTTCTCATAACCGTGCTGTGCAGCTGTTTGTGGCTACCATTATCCTCATGTGATAGATTACTGAATGGCCATTGTCCCTTGCTGCAGTATTACTATTACCTCCTTTCTGGTCCTTCTGCTTCCATGTTACTGCCATACAGTCCATTCTTCACAAAATCAACCTGAGCCATTTTTACAACATGAAATCAGATCATATCATTCCTCTTTAAAATTTTTCCACTACTTCCTGTCACTGAATAAAATCTAAAGTCCCAGAGTGGCCCCCAGGCACCTATGCTTTGGCCCCACACACTTCCTTGACCCACAGGGCCTTCTCAGAACAGGCCAGCCTTGTTCCCATCTGCAGTGGCTGTTCTCTCCCCCAGAGAGGGCTCACTCCCTTATGTCATTTAGTCTGACCCAACCTCACACCCCGGAGAGCCCTTACCTGATGGCTCTAGCTAGAGCAACCTCTCTGTCACTCCTTTCCCTTTACCCTGTTTTCCTTTTTCTTTCACATCACTTAGTGCCACCTGACATATTAAATGCCTCTTTATCCATCTTTCCATTGTTTCTCCTTTCATAGGAATGGTTGCTGGGTAAGTGAGGGCTTTGTCTCATTCCCCCTGAATTACTGCTTGGTGCAAAGGAACTCCATATTGCTTAAATACATGTGGCTTAGCAGAGTTAAGTACCTTGTCCAATGTTCAGAGCTAATAAGGGGTTTAATAAGGGATCTGCCCTCTGTACTCCCAGACTACTCTCAGGGAAGACTCCTCTTTGGGAAGGGAAGAAAAAACAAAAAACAGATGGCACAGAAACTTAAAATGGGAGGTGGGAATGGAAAAAGGCCTCTTTTCTCTGTCAGGGAATGCTCAGTGGAACTTTCTGCTTTTTAAAAATTCACCCAATAACCCAAGAGAATTATGTGAAAGATTGAACTAAGGTACGGACACTTTCAGAGACTTCATCAAGTCAAGAGTTTGCAGGTAAACTGGAACCAAAGCCCATCCTTTTCCTGGGCTAGAAGTTTTGCTAGACAGCTGTATGCTTTCACCTTGCTGCTTAATTGTCATGTGAAAGGAATTCATGCAACCATGAGCTATGGACCCTTAAAACAGCTCTCATATGGGTCATTTTGAAAAAATTTAGGGCTAGTTCAAAATTAACTGAAGCGGAATTGCAGTTTTCCCGTTTGCTCTGTTCCATTGCTTTAGAGTCATATTCAATATATAAATTTTCCTCTTCCAGTTCTTTGTATTGTATATTTTTGTTCTTCTCCTTCTTGTACCATAACTCCCAGGGAGCCTCACTAGTTGTAAAAGAAAATTTAAAGTAATTATACACAGTTTTTAAATGGTTTATCTTTTTGGCTAGGGGGAAGCAAGGGAATTCGACAGAATAGATCCTCAAGTGATGTGGACTTGGTTTCTTGCCGGAATTTGCAAAGTCGATTTAAATACAATCTTAGTTGTCAGGAGATGGTTTTTAAAATATAGAAGTTCAAGAAGAGAGCCTTTGAGAGTGCAAGTTTTGAAGAACTTGGAATCTTTTTCATTTCAGATATACTATTAACCACAGAGTTTTTAGGGCTGGATATCAGAGTGTGTACAACATAAGGAAATCACAATAATAAAACAGACTCTGCCTTGCTGGTGTTCAGTGCTATCTTTGCCCTACGCCTTGTCCTGCATGTTATTGTTTGAGAAACAGCAGTGTGCACAGAGATCTCAAGGTTGGAAAATTAAATTATGATGGCTAGCTAAGAAGCAAGGAATGGATTTCAGCATATGAAATATGACTTGCAATATGGAAACAATGCTACCAAAACTTTTCAAGATTGTTTGCCTCACTGTCAGGGGCAAAATAGGGTTAATGTGAGGAATAAAGTGATAAGAATGCCTGAGAGTTACCTCATGGTTAAGACAAAAATACAAAGCAGTTCATGGGAGGGATAAAGATGTAAGGAATGCCTTTACTTGAGGTGGTCCACATGCCTGTGGAATTCAGGGGTCTGGGCTCCCAGAGGCTGACCTGCTGAGTTGCAGCACTTGTTGGGGCTTTCCCTGTGACTGCTTGCATAGCCTTTGCATTTCCATAATTTTCCCCAGTACCTCTGGAGATGTCTTGGCAAGATATCATTTACATAGGAATGCCTCAAGGAGAACTAAATTTTAACAGAGGCTGGTACTATATGTGAAAAGGATTGCAAATGAATGAAAATGAGGAAGGAAGGACATTAGATCTTTTACTCAATGTCACACATTCATCTTCCCACCATACCTTGACTGATCTTAGTCACAGTGGAAATAAATTATAATTCTAAAGAAATTACTTTGTTAAAAACACATACAACATACACATGACTTTTTATCCATTTAAAATAAAATATGGCTTTTCAGTTATTCAAGTATTTTCAGTTAAAAGGGAAATTTCAAGATTAAGGCAGCCAAAGCTTTTTCTGACATCAAATTAATTTGAATGGAATGATTTATCAGGAAAGGAGTACATGTTGTACATGAGCAATATATATGGAATATTTTTGAGACTTTCAACCCCACACAGGCAGTTTTAATAACTGCCTTTTTAAGTCCAGAGTATTTTTGCCAAAGTGTCCATATAATCCACCTTTAAGTCACTAATAATTAAAACTCATTCTCACTTTATAGAAAGATAATTTATGGCTGTAGTCCATTCTATCTTGCTGAAATGTAGGCATATAGCAATTTCATTCCCTAATTTCAGCCCTCAAGTTTTAAGAATGTAAGAGTTATGTACAGTTTTACCCAAGACCACTAGCTTTGATCTCTGCAGATTCTAAACTGTTGTGAAGAGTGTGCGGGAGGCTGGAGGCTGGAGGCTGGTGAGGAGAGATGGGGAAGAGAAGATTTGCTTAGCCTTTCATGGACTTATGTTTAGCAACCTGTGAAAGAAAACTAGGGTTTATTCCAATGCTGGTTTGCCTATAATTCTGTTTGATGCAGGCAGGCAGGGAGACTAAGGATTGATTGTTTGCCTTAGTCAACTAGGGAACCAGATGCATTGGGAGGTTCTGTGCATGTATCTAACTTCATAGACAAAGCTGGTCCTGGGAGTGAAGTGAGAAATAACTCCAGTTTTGGAATTCTGGAACTACGTCCAGGGAGTGGGGACGTAGCTGGGGATGTGAACTGTTCTAACCGAATGTGGAGATGTGGAGCAAAGGAATGGAACTTACCTTCCTCAAGGGCTCAGCCGCAGGGGCTGTGGGGCAGGTCATACTATGGGCTCTCCGATTCTTCACAACCTCCTGTAGTTCAGAGGCAAAGGAGAGAAGGCAGGTGAAGGTTTCCAGGGTTTCCCTCTCCCCCTTATTCAACACTGCATCCCTCAGATTTAACCTCCCCACGCTCTCCAAATTTCATCACTGATCATCCACCCTATAAAATAACCCAGTTTTCTGTTTTCTGGTGAAAGAATATGTCTTTTTTTGGTGCAAGTATCAATAATTTTTTACATATTCCAGGAACAGTGATAACAGTAATAAAATGGGTATTGCCAGTCACCCCTCTCTCCTCTGCTGATTAAAACATGAATGGTGAGGTAAAGAAACCTCATTAAAAAGACATGCTGACAAGCAGCTCTTCAAGCCTTCATCTGAACTCTCTAGCAGCAAAATACCTTGGTGATGGGCTGGGGAGCGAGAGAACTACCCCATTCTGCAGACACCCTGTGGGTGGAGAACAGGCAATGGCTAGGATTTTGGAAGCACAAAGATATTGGCTCTTTATTTTCAATATCCTCACCACACATAGTGAGTGTTCAATAAACGCTGAACAAGTAAATTGAATGAAACTTTTTAGGGCACTTAGCTCTCCCTTTTAGCACTTACTTCCCCAAACCTCTAACCCCTACTTGCATCCCTAGTAAACATGCCAGATGCAGTTTTCAAACAAATTCTACTGGATGAATTTGTGTATCTGTCACAACTCCAAAATATCTTGTGACTTCAAATGAAGCTTACATACTATTTAAAGAATAACGTAAGCCAGAATTTAGTTTATGAATGGACTACACTTTGTGGAAAGCATATACTTATTTGCAGGAATAACCTCTTTGGAAATCATCAGCTTTTGCTCACTAACACAACTTTCCTCATTGCAATAGTTGGAAGAGAGAGTCATTCTGTTTCAATGCCCCAAACACCAGTTAGTATAGCTGTATCAGAACTTAGAAACCGTGTAATCTGTTTCTCTCATTTAATACTTTAGAGTTCCTTAATGATTATCTCTTAGTTTTAGTTAGAGTGAGTAGAGGAGCCTGGATATGAACTCAGGCAGTGTGACCCGAGTCTGTGCTTGGAGAAACGCTGACCACCAGTGTCTGTAGGGGGAGTACATTCAGGATGGGAAATACAACTAGTCTAAACTAGAATGTGCATGCCTGTGGAGAGACCTTCTGTCTCAACTGACTCCATATTGCTTCCTCCTTGTGCTCCTTTGAGCCTTTTAACCTTAAGGTTTCAATTGCTGCTAGGTTACTAAATCAAGTGTATAATTTCTATCAGGCAATGTGTAGTAAGGGGAAAAATATTCTCCTTTGGTGAGTAAAAAACCCATCTACTATTATGTACAAGCCTCACAACAATTTCCCAATTACCATAAAACAGCAACAAGAAGAAACATCTTTTAGAAGAGCTTTCCTGGGGGCTAGCAAATAATCCCTTTTCTCTTCTTTTAAAATTGACTTTGTATATGTCAGTTTTGTTCCTTAAAGGTATGGAAAGAGAAAGTAGTAAGTTTCAAAATGATTTCTAAGGTTATGTAGAGAAACCTTCCTTTTTTAGGAAGCTGGTTTTCTTATGCTAAATGAGAAACACTTTTCTCCCTGCCCTCACTTCTGTCCAAACTTTGGGAATTCTTTCATTATTTCTCTATGACCAAGGCATCTCTAATTTATCACAGAAACCTTTGTTTAAATGTATATAAATATACTTATGTGTATACTCTATATGTATATTTATGTGTCTACATCCATCTATAATATATGTTTCTGTGTGTATGCCATTTAATGAAGTTCTGTAGAATTCTTCTCCCATTCTCAAGTACCAACAGATTTCTGCCTAAAGAGCTAAATTGTGTTTTTTTATTCCTGCCGAATGCTGCTAAGGGAAACCACCTGCAGTTTCAAAGTTGTGTTAATATTTCCATATACTTTGTGAATATTTTCCTCTTGAAAAGAACAGCTCCACCTGCCCCTCTTTTCCTCCATGTGGTGTAACACGTGCATACATCAAAGATGAAGCCAGGACCTGTCCTTTTTATTCTTTGCCCTACAAACTCAGGCCTGGTGTTGTTCCTTTATTTTTACACTTGCAAATACAGCAAATAGACACATTTATTGGGTGCCTGATCTGTGCCTGGGCCTTGAGATAGGATGGCAGATATAGTGGGCTGGACAGAAGCCCTGCCCTCGTGGATTTATGTCATAGCCTGCCAGCCTGCAAGACTCGCTCAACTGTGCTGAGCTCCCCAGTTACCAGGACTACAGCACTTTCATATGGGTGAGGAGTTTCGACAAATATGTGGTACCACACACATTTCTGCAAACAAAGCCACTTATTTTAAGCTGAAGCATTTGCAGCAAAATTTAAATAATTTATCTAGAATGTGTCAGATTGAATGCCTCATGATATCTTTTTGGCTTTCTTTGGTAGAACATTTATAAAGTAAAAAATTTGTAGCTTAAATTTCTCAAGTAACTCTGCCATTAACTGCAAACAAGATGTATGGAGTTTGCATGGAGACAGTCTCAAGAATGGGAGCCTGTCTGAGAGAGCTATTCTAAGTCATTACTGAAGTGAATCAGGCCTCAAGGATCCTTAACTTCATGCTTTTAGTTCTTTTTTTAATTTTAATTTTTTTGGTATCATTAATATACACTTACATGAACAACATTGTGGTTACTAGACTCCCCCCATTATCAAGTCACCACCACATACCCCATTACAGTCACTGTCCATCAGTGTAGTAAGATGCTATAGTCACTACTTGTCTTCTCTCTGTTATACTGCCTTCCCTGTGTCCCCCCTCCTACATTATGTGTGCTAATCATAATGCTCCTTTTCCCCCTTATCCCTCCCTTCCCACCCATCCTCCCCAGTCCCTTTCCCTTTGGTAACTGTTTCTTGGATTCTGGGAGTCTGCTGCTGTTCTGTTCCTTCAGTTTTTGCTTTGTTCTTATAATCCACAGATGAGTGAGATCATTTGGTACTTGTCTTTCTCCACCTGGCTTATTTCGCTGAGCATAATACCCTCTAGCTCCATCCATGTTGATGCAAATGGTAGGATTTGTTTTCTTCTTATGGCTTAATAATATTCCATTGTGTATATGTACCACATCTTCTTTATCCATTTATCTACTGGTGGACACTAGGTTGCTTCTTGGCTATTGTAAATAGTGCTGCAATAAACAAAGGGGTGCATATGTCTTTTTGAATCTGGGATCCTGTTTTCTTAGGGTAAATTCCTAGGAGTGAATTCCTGGGTCAAAAGGTATTTCTATTTTTAGTTTTTTGAGGAACCTCCATATTGCTTTCCACAATGGTTGAACAAATTTAGATTCCCACCAACAGTGTAGGAGGGTTCCCCTTTCTCATCATCCTTGCCAGCATTCGTTGTCGTTTGTCTTTTGGATGGTGGCCATCCTAACTGGTGTGAGGTGATATCTCACTGTGGTTTTAATTTGCATTTCCCTGATATTAACAATGTGGAGCATCTTTTCATGTGCCTGTTAGCCATATGAATTTCTTTGGAAAAGTGTCTGTTCAGATCCTCTGCCCATTTTTTAACTGGGTTATTTGCTTTTTGTTTGTTGAGGGGAGTGAGCTCTTTATATATTTTGGATGTCAACCCCTTATTGGATGTGTCATTTATGAATATATTCTCCCATACTGTAGATGTCTTTTTGTTCTACTGATGGTGTCCTTTGCTGTGCAGAAGCTTTTTAGTTTGATATAGTTCCACTTGTTCATTTTTGCTTTTGTTTCCCTTGCCCAGGGAGATATGTTCATGAAGAAGGTGCTCATGTTTATAGTCAAGAGAGTTTTGCCTATATTTTCTTCTAAGAGTTTTATGGTTTCATAACTTACATTCAGGTCTTTGATCCATTGCTTTTAGTTTTGGGGACAGAATAAAACAACAGAAAAAGACTTGGTTGGGCCACAGTTGCTCCTGAATGTTACCCATTATGTTGTGAACCAAAGAACTGGAAACGTCCCCAGTCTCACCCTTCTCTGCCCAAGAGAAAATACCTATTAAAAAGTGAAGTCCTTTTGGTTCTATTGGCCCTGTTCTTGGAAAGAGGGCCAAGCAGCCTAGGAGGACCAGCCCAAAACTTGCACCTGTCATTAACCTTTAGTAGGATTCAGCTGTGTGGAGCCTGGTTGGCACAGTTTGCAGAGAGAATGAGGCTCGCTAATGAGTGTCAGGGCTTCAAAGCCTGCAGGGAGAAAGAGAAAGGTGCCAGGCAGCCTTGCCTGGAAGGAGAGTCACAGCCCTGAGAGGACACTCTCTGAGTACAGAGACCTTCTGGAGATCTGTTGCCACTTAACTCTGCAGAGGGCCAGCTCTTGTTTGCTTTTAAGTAATTTCTGACATATTTCAAAGCACAAAATAAAAGTTTCTTCTTAAAGGATCTTAATGAATGTTCCTGCATGTGTCCTAGGTTTTTATAAGACACGGATGTTTTGCACATCTCTTGTGCTTATCCAAGCTGAGGCCAGAGAGGAGATGTGTCTGCTTCTCCCAGTACGGTGACCTACAGGTCTTGAAGGGCCTCCCCTGCAGTCTCTTGTGCTGGGAGGACATGAGGGGCAGAAACCGCTGGTCTCTCTTTCGTGAGCCCACTGGGAACATTTGCAGCTCCCGCAGTTTCCACACCAAGTGGTCCTTGGTAGCAATGCCTGCATGTGGTTCAGAAGCTGTTCACTGCACTGCTTTGTAATTCATCTTTCTACACAGCCTCTGGGAATCCAGAGAAAGATCGAAACCTTCCTGCGTCTATGTTTGCTAAGCAAAATGTTAAAAGTTTCAGAAATTCCTTGTTTTAATTCCATGTAAGAGTGAAATCATCACTAGAAAAAGCAAGCACTTGCTTCTCTGAGGTATGCTGGTGAAAATGTAAGAAAGTTTGTATTTATGATTTACAATAGTCATTCCAAGCTTAATAAATTTGTCCTTTAGGAAAATTAAAGTTAGAAAAATAACAAGTTAAAGAAGGACAAATTACGTACTCCATTGTTACTGGGTTGAATGGCAACACAGATAATTTAGTGAAAATTTTGTGCATGATAAGTATGTGAGTCTCTGATTATGGCTGGCTGGATGTTTCTCCCAAAACAATTGGTTTTGAGTGGTAATAATAGGCTTCTGTCAACAGCAATTGCTACGACTTTATTCATATGCAATAAAGCCTTTATAATAGATTATACAATTAAGTTCCTACAGTTGAAATAAATGAATATAATGGATATAGAAGAATCCAATTGGAATCAAGTTAAAGCACTTTGATTTCTTCCAGCTTATGACCCTACTAGAGTAGTTTTCATCATTTGAAATATTTTTCTCTTAGCCTGTGGCAATGGCAAGAGAATTAAATGACACTGAAAATTCTGGATATGAGGAGAAACAGACTGAAACTGCAAACATTGGGCCAATGAAGAGTCGTGTAGGTAAGTCCCTGGTTAGATGTCACCCTAGGAAGCTCTACTTGGGAAAGGGGTACGTCGCCTCTGAGGAGGTGGTTCTGCTACCTCATGTCATCGACCTGAAATTACACAGCTCCTCTGAGCATAGTGGTTTTAATTAAGTAAAACAGGAGGTTAAAAAAATAAGCCAAGATAATCAACAACATTTGTGTCTTTCCATACATTGTTCTACAAAAATCTCCACTGGTTTTCCTAATTTAAATGTCACAAAACAATTAGTTTTGTTTTCCTATTTCTCTCTTCCAGAGTGTGGGTGCATTCATTTTTCCTAATTATGATTATAAAGAGTGTTGACTATTACAAATACACAAGTAGTATTATAATTACTACAACTGTGGGTAAAAAAATGTCTTCTCCTGTTCATTTTTTTTTCACACTGTTACATGTAAATTGTGGAGTGGTATATATAGAATCATTTGAAGATGGGGTATAAGGTCAGGTCCCCAAACTAGAGAAGCTTGTCTCGCAGAGCAGGCACTTTACTCCATGCTAAGTGTTCATGGTCCTCCACCTCACTATCTAACTGAGAAGACTATCAGTGGACCAGGAGCTCAGTCCCAAGTGAGTCTCCAAATGGGAGCTCTTATAACACTTTTGGCTGAGGCTCTTAGGTGATTGGTTACAGTCTTAGTTTCAAAGCTTTATTCAAATCCTTCCAGGGGCTCTCCTAGGCTCAGAAGCCATAATGGGCTGGAGAAGGACACTTTGTTGTTATAGTAGGAGGAAGTGGTGAATCTTTTTTATTAAAAGGAGAAGAAAATGACAAAACACAATCAACAACAAGTCTCATTTGTACCACTTAAATGCAAGTTTTCTCCAACCACAAGAAGACAGTTGGGGGTTAATAAAGGAAACTGAATACAGACCAGCTCTCAGAGAATATCAAAGAATTCATCATATTTTTAGGAGGGACAAAGGCAATGTGGTCATAAAGGAAAATGTGCTTATATTTAAGAGATATGTGATAAAGGTTGATAAAGTGTTATTATGATGTCTACAACTTACACACAGGAATAAGGCAAATACAGTTAATATTAGCAAAAGTTAAATTTAGATACTGGGTTTATGGGCAGTCATTGAACCAATAATTAAAGTTCTGTGCATTAGTTGGAAATATTTATGGCTACAAGTAAAAGAACACTCAACTGACAGGGTCTTAAACTCAAGAACATTCATTACTTAATAAATAAGAGAACCAGAAGTCACCCAACAGAGTTGGTCCAGCAACTCATCAAGACCCTGGCTTGTTCTGTCCATCTGCCTTGTCACCCTCAGCCTACTGGCTCCTGACACTATCAATTCATGATAGCAAGGCAGCTGTTGTGCCTCCAGGCCTCATGGCCACATTCAAAGGCAAGGATGTGTGTGGGGAACAGCAATGGCAAGCTCTTCTCTAGCACTTGCCTCTTTTGTCAGAAAGTAAAATATTTCCCAGAAGCTCCTGGGACACTGCTGCTTACACCTCAGTAGCTAGAACAGTGGAGGCCAGTCC
>JAVSCE010007574.1:0-15155 GCA_032199065.1 Smutsia gigantea
GTCACTGTCCATCAGCGTAGTGAGATGCTATAGAATCACTACTTGTCTTCTCTGAGTTGTACTGCCCTCCCCGTGCACCCCCAACATTACATCTGCAAATCGTAATGCCCCTTTTTCCCTCTTATCCCTCCCTTCCCGCCCATTTTCCCCAGTCCCTTTCCCTTTGGTAACTATTAGTCCGCTCTTGGGTTCTGTGAGTCTGCTGCTGTTTTGTTCCTTCAGTTTTTTTCTTTGTTCTTATACTCCACATATGAGTGAAATCATTTGATACTTGTCTTTTCGGCTTGGCTTATTTCACTGAGCATAATACCCTCTAGCTCCATCCATGTTGTTGCAAATGGTAGGATTTGTTTTTCTTCTTATGGCTGAATAATATTCCATTGTGTATATGTACCACATCTTCTTTATCCATTCATCTACTGATGGACACTTAGGTTGCTTCCATTTCTTGGCTATTGTAAATAGTGCTGCAATAAACATAGGGGTGCATCTGTCCTTTCAAATTGGGCTGCTGCATTCTTAGGGTAAATTCCTAGGAGTGGAATTCCTGGGTCAAATGGTATTTCTATTTTGAGTTTTTTGAGGAACCTCCATACTGCTTTCCACAACGGTTGAACTAATTTGCAGTCCCACCAGCAGTGTAGGAAGGTTCCCTTTTCTCCACATCCTCGCCAACATTTGTTGTTGTTTGTGTTTTGGATGTTGGCCATCCTCACTGGTGTGAGGTGATATCTCATTGTGGTTTTAATCTGCATTTCTCTGATGATTAGTGATATGGAGCATCTTTTCATGTGTCTGTTGGCCATCTGAATTTCTTCTTTAGAGAAGTGTCTATTCATGTCCTCTTCCCATTTCTTAATTGGATTATTTGCTTTTTGTTTGTTAAGGTGCATGAGTTCTTTATATATTTTGGATGTCAACCCTTTATCAGATGCGTTTTTTATGAATATATTCTCCCATACTGTAGGATGTCTTTGTTCTACTGATGGTGTCCTTTGCTGTACAGAAGCTTTTCAGCTTGATATAGTCCCACTTGTTCATTTTTGCTTTTGTTTCCCTTGCCCGGGGAGATATGTTCATGAAGAATTTGCTCATGTTTATGTCCAGGAGATTTTTGCCTATGTTTTTTTCTAAGAGTTTTATGGTTTCATGACTTACATTCAGGTCTTTGATCCACCTTGAGTTTACCTTTGTGTTTGGGGCTAGACAGTAGTCCAGTTTCATTCTCTTACATGTAGCTGTCCAGTTTTTCCAACACCAGCTGCTGAAGAGGCTGTCGTCTCCCCATTGTATATCCAAGGCACTTTAATCAAATATTAATTGACTGTATATGTTTGGGTTAATGTTCGGATTTTCTATTCTGTTCCACTGGTCTGTGGGTCTGTTTTTGTGCCAATACCAAATTGTCTTGATTACTGTGGCTTTGTAGTAGAGCTTGAAGTCAGGGAGCGTAATTCCCCCTGTTTCATTCCTCCTTCTCAGGATTGATTTGGCTATTCGGGGTCTTTTGTGGTTCCATATGAATTTTAGAATTATTTGTTCAAGTTCATTGAAGAAAGCTGTTGGTAGTTTGATAGGGATTGCATTGAATCTGTAGATTGCTTTAGGTAGTATAGCCATTTTGACAATATTTATTCTTCCTAGCCAGAGCATGGGATGCATTTCCATTTGTTAGTGTCCTCTTTAATTTCTCTTAGGAGTGTCTTGTAGTTTTCAGAGTACAGGTCTTTCACTTCCTTCGTTAGGTTTATTCCTAGGTATTTTATTGTTTTTGATGCAATTGTGAATGGAATTGTTTTTCTGATTTCTCTTTCTGTTAGTTCATCGTTAGTGTATAGGAAAGCAACAGATTTCTGTGTGTTAATTTTGTATCCTGCAACTTTGCTGAATTCAGATGTTAGTTCTAGTAGTTTTGGAGTGGAGTCTTTAGGGTTTTTTATGTACAATATCATGTCATCTGCAAATAGTGACAATTTGACTTCTTCTTTACCAATCTGGATGCCTTGTATGTCTTTGTTTTGTCTGATTGCCATGGCTAGGACCTCCAGTTCTATGTTGAATAACAGTGGAGAGAGTGGGCATCCCTGTCTTGTTCCCGATCTTAGATGAAAAGCTTTCAGCGTCTCGACGTTAAGTATGATGTTAGCTGTGGGTTTGTCATATATAGCCTTTATGATGTTGAGGTACTTGCCCTCTATACCCATTTTGTTGAGAGTTTTAATCAGGAATGGATGCTGAATTTTGTCAAATGCTTTTTCAGCATCTATGGAGATGATCATGTGGTTTTTGTTCTTCTTTTTGTTGATGTGGTGGATGATGTTGATGGATTTTCGAATGTTGTACCATCCTTGCATCCCTGGGATGAATCCCACTTGATCATGGTGTATGATCCTCTTGATGTATTTTTGAATTCGGTTTGCTAATATTTTGTTGAGTATTTTTGCATCTACGTTCACCTGGGATATTGGTCTGTAATTTTCTTTTTTGGTGAGGTCTTTGCCCGGTTTTGGTATTACAGTGATGCTGGCTTCATAGAATGAGTTTGGAAGTATTCCCTCCTCTTCTATTTTTTGGAAAACTTTAAGGAGAATCGGTGTTATTTCTTCTCTATATGTCTGGTAGAATTCAGAGGTGAATCCATCAGGACCGGGGGTTTTGTTCTTGGGTAGTTTTTTAGTTTTTTGATTACCAATTCGATTTCGTCACTGGTGATATTGGTCTGTTTAGTTTTTCTGTTTCTTGCTTGGTCAGTCTTGGAAGGTTGTATTTTTCTAAGAAGTTGTCCATTTCTGCTATGTTTTCTAGCTTGTTAGCATAGAGTCTCATAATATTCTCTTATGATTCTTTGTATTTCTGTGGGTTCCATCGTGATTTTTCCTTTCTCATTTCTGATTGCGTTTATGTGTGTAGATTCTCTTTTTCTCTTAATGAGTCTGGCTAGCGGTTTATCTATTTTGTTTATTTTTTCAAAGAACCAGCTCTTGGTTTCATTGATTTTTTTCTACTGTTTTATTCTTCTCAATTTTATTTATTTCTTCTCTAATCTTTATTATGTCCCTCCTTCTGGTGACTTTGGGCCTCATTTGTTCTTCTTTTTCCAAATTCCGTAATTGTGTCTTTAGACTATTCATTTGGGAATGTTCTTCCTTCTTTAAATAGGCCTGGATTGCAATATACTTTCCTCTTAGAACTGCCTTTGCTGCGTCCCACAGAAGTTGTGGCTTTGTGTTGTTGTTGTCATTAGTCTCCATATATTATTTGATTTCTGTTTTGATTTGGTCGTTAACCCATTGATTAATTAGGAGAGTGTTGTTAAGTCTCCATGTATTTGTGAGCCTTTTTGATTTCTTTCTAAAATTTATTTCTAGTTTTATGCCTTGGTGATCTGAGAAGTTGGTTGGTAGGATTTCAATATTTTTGAAATTACTGAGGTTCTTTTTGTGGCCTAGTATGTGGTCTATTCTGGAAAATGTTCCATGTGCACTTGAGAAGAATGTGTATCCTGTTGCTTTTGGGTGTAGAGTTCTGTAGATGTCTGTTAGGTCCATCTGTTCTAGTGTGTTGTTCAGTGCCTCTGTGTCTTTACTTATTTTCTGTCTGGTTGATCTGTCCTCTGGAGTGAGTGGTGTGTTGAAGTCTCCTAAGATGAATGCATTGCTGTCTATTTCCTCCTTTAATTCTGTTAGTATTTTCTCACATATGCTGGCGCTCCTGTGTTGGGTGCATATATATTTATAATGGTTATATCTTCTTGTTGGACTGACCCCTTTATCATTATGTAATGTCCTTCTTTATCTTTTGCTACTTTCTTCATTTTGAAGTCTATTTTGTCTGATACAAGTACTGCAACACCTGCTTTTTTCTCTTTGTTGTTTGCATGAAATATCTTTTTCCATCCCTTCACTTTTAGTCTGTGTATATCTTTGGATTTGAGGTGAGTTTCTTGTAGGCAGCATATAGATGGGTCTTGCTTTTTTATCCATTCTGTTACTCTGTGTCTTTTGATTGGTGCATTCAGTCCATTTACATTTAGGGTGATTATTGATAGGTATGTACTTATTGCCATTGCTGGCTTTAGATTCGTGGTTACCAAGGGTTCAAGGCTTGCTTCTTTACTATCTAACAATCTAACTTAACTTTCTTGTTAAGTTATTGTAAACACAGTCTATGTTTCTTTATTTCTCTCCCTTCTTATTCCTCCTCCTCCATTCTTTCTATAATAGGTGTTTTATTCTTTGCCTTTAGTTAGTATTTGGATGGTCTGCTTTCTTTGCTATGATTTTTTTTTCCTCTGGTGACATCTTTTTAGCCTTAGGTGTGCTTCCATCTAGAGCAGTCCATTTAAGATATCCTGTAGTGGTGGTTTATGAGAGGCAAACTCTCTTAACTTTCATTTATCTGGAAATTGTTTAATCCCTCCATCATATTTAAATGATAATCGTGCTGGATACAATATTCTTGGTTCGAGGCCCTTCTGTTTCATTACGTTAAATATATCATGCCATTCTCTTCTGGCCTGTAAGGTTTCTGTTGAGAAGTCTGATGATAGTCTGATGGGTTTTCCTTTGTAGGTGATCTTTTTTCTCTCTCTAGCTGCCTTTAATACCCTGTCTTTATCTTTGATCTTTGACATCTTAATTATTATGTGTCTTGGTGTTGTCTTCCTTGGGTCCCTTGTGTTGGGAGATCTATGAGCTTCGGTGGACTGCGAGACTATTTCCTTCCCCAGCGAGGGAAAGTTTTCAGCAATTATTTCTTCAAAGACACTTTCTATTCCTTTTTCTCTCTCTTCCTCCTCTGGTACTCCTATAATGCGAATATTGTTCCGTTTGGATTGGTCACACAGTTCTCTTAATATTTTTTCATTCCTAGAGATCCTTTTATCTCTCTCTGCCTCAGCTGCTCTGTACTCCTGTTCTCTGTTTTCTATTCCATTAACAGTCTCTCACATCTCATCCATTCTCCTGTTAAGCCCGTCCATCGCTTGTCTGATTTCTGTATTGTCTTTCCTCAGTTCCCTCACTTCCTCCCTCAGTTCTTGCACATTTCTCTGTAGGTCCATCAGCATGGTTATGACTTTTATTCTGAATTCTTTTTCAGGGAGGCTGTGCATTTCCATCCCTTCAGACTCCCTCTCTGGGGTTGCCTGGTTGATTTTGGTCTGAACCATATTCCTCTGTCTTTTCGTGGCTGTATAATTGGTCACTGATAGTTGCCACATATGTCAGCTGGGCTCTTTAAGACTTTAAAAAGAGAAAAAAAAGAAAAAAAAAGAGAGAAAGAAAAAAAGAAAAAAGAAAGAAAAGAAAAAACAAAAACAAAACAAAAAACAAAACAAAACAAAAAAAACAAAAAAAATGCCCACCAGACGTAGATTCTGTGGGAATGCTCTAGGTGGCGCTATTGCCCCACTATTCCACAGCTGTGACTGTGCCGCTCCGCAGGGCCCTTTATCGCTCTGGCAGGGGTGGGAACGAGTAGGAGGCTGTTGATCTCAGTGAGAAGTGTTAAGTATGGCTACGCGTCCTCAGTCGCCAGCTAAGGCGTCTGAAACTCCCCAGGAATCCCAGCCTGCTGGGCTGAGTGTGCTGGGGCGATCCGGCTCCTCCGCTGGACTCCTGTCTCTTTAAGACCGCTGAAGAAAGCGCGCGCTTTTTTTTTTTCTCCTTCCCGGGAGCCGGCTGCAAGCACCCTGGCGCGTTCCCCGCTCAGATCCTGCCCCTCTGTCTCTCCAATCTCCGCTGCACTGCGCAATGTGGGTCAGCTCTCCCCGCGTGGATCACCGGGGCTGGCTACTTCACGGGGTGCACTTCCACTCCCTCCCAGCTCTGAATCCTCTCCTCCCGCCGGTGCGCTGGGGTGGGGGAGGGCTCGGGTCCCGCCGGGTCGCGGCTCCGTATCTTACCCGCCTCTTGGGGTCCCGAGTCCTCTCTGGTGTAGCTGCACGCTGTGCGCTTTCCTGTGTATTCTCGTCTCTCTTTTAGGAATAGATGTATTTTCTGTGTTTTCTTAGATAAATATAGTGTTGGGAGAAGATTTCTGCCGCCCTGCTCACACCGCCGTCTTCCCGGAAGTCCTACAATATACTCTTAAGAGAAATTAAAGAGGACACTAATAAATGGAAATTCATCCCATGCTCTTGGCTAGGAAGAATTAATATTGTCAAAATGGCCATTCTGCCTAACGCAATCTATAGATTCAATGCAATCCCTATCAAATTAGCAACAGCATTCTTCAATGAACTAGAGCAAATAATTCTAAAATTCATACAGAACCACAAAAGACCCCAAATACCCAAAGAAATCCTGAGAAGGAAGAATAAAGCTGGGGGTATTATGCTCCCTGACTTGAAGCTCTACTACAAAGCTACAGTAATCAAGGCAATTTGGTACTGGCATAAGAACAGACCCACAGACCAGTGGAACAGAATAGAGAGCCCAGATATAAACCGAAGGACATATGGTCAATTAATATATGATAATGGAGCCATGGATATACAATGGGGAAATGACAGCCTCTTCAACAGCTGGTGTTGGCACAACTGGACAGCTACACGTAAGAGAATGAAACTGGATTACTGTCTAACCCCATACACAAAAGTAAACTCCAAATGGATCAAAGACCTGAATGTAAGTCATGAAATCATAAAATTCTTAGGCAAAAGTCTCTTGGACATAAACATGAGCAACTTCTTCATGAACATGTCTCCCTGGGCAAGGGAAACAAAAGCAAAAATGAATGAATGGGACTACATCAAACTAATAGGCTTCTGTAGAGCAAGGGATACCATCAGTAGAACAAAAAGACTTCCTACAGTGTGGGAGAATATATTCATAAATGACATATCCAATAAGGGGTTGACATCCAAATTATATAAAGAGCTCATGCACCTCAACAAACAAAAAGCAAATAAGCCAATTAAAAAATGGACAGAGGAGCTAAACAGACACTTCTCCAAAGAAGGAGTTCAGGTGGCCAACAGGCACATGAAAAGATGCTCTACATCACTAGTCATCAGAGAAATGCAAATTAAAACCACAATGAGATATCACCTCACATCAGTTAGGATAGCCACCATCCAAAAGACAAACAACAACAAATGTTGGCGAGGATGTGGAGAAAAGGGGAACACTCCTACACTGCTGGTGGTAATGTAAATTAGTACAACCATTGTGGAAATCAGTATAGTGGTTTCTCAAAAACTCAAAATAGAAATAAGATTTGAGCCAGTAATTCCACTCCTAGGAATTTACCCTAGGAATGCAGCAGCCCAGTTTGAAAAAGATATATGCACCCCTATGTTTATGGCAGCACTATTTACAATAGACAAAAAATGGAAGCAACCTAAGTGTCTATCAGTGGATGAATGGATAAAGAAGATGTGGTATATATACACAATGGAATATTATTCAACCATAAGAAGAAAACATATCCTACCATTTGCAACATGGATGGAGCTAGAGGGTATTATGCTCAGTGAAATAAGCCAGGGGGAGAAAGACAAGTACCAAATGATTTCACTCATCTGTGGAGTATAAGAATAAAGAAAAAACGGAAGAAACAAAACAGCAGCAGACTCACAGAACCCAAGAACGGACTAATAGTTATCAAAGGGAAAGGGACTGGGGAGATGGGTGGGAAGGGAGGGATAAGGGGGAAAATGGGGCATTACGATTAGTACACATAATGTAGCAAGTGTGGGGGTGGGGTGGGGTGGGGGATACGGGGAAGGCAGTATAACACAGAGAAGACAAGTAGTGATTCTATAACATCCTTCTACGCTGATGGACAGTGACTGCAATGGGCTATGTGGTGGGGACTTGATAATAGGGGGAGTCTAGTAACCATAATGTTGCTCATGTAAATGTATATGATTAATAGCAAAATAAAAAAATAATAAATGAAGTACTAATACATGCTACAACATGATAACCCTGATAAACATTATGCTAAGTAAAAGAAGCCAGTCATATTATTTAATTCCTTTTATATGAAATAGCCAGAATACGCAAATCTATAGAAACAAAGTAGAGTAGTAGTTGCTTGGAGTTAGGGGAATAAGAGACTTGGGGTTGATAGCTAAGTGGTACAAGGTATCTTTTCGAGGTAATATAAATGTTCTAAAATTGACTGTGGTGATGATTGCACATACTAAAAACCATTGTATACTAAAACTTTAAAAGGTGAATTGTATGGTATGTTAGTTATATCTCAATATGGCTGATAAATAAAACTATAAATAGAAGAATAGGTCACCTTGTCTATGGTAGAGTGAAAATGACCTTTTTAAAAGAGTGACATCAGTGATAAAAACAATGTAAGAAATAATGAAGCACATCCTTTTACATTCAAATTTTCTATGTGCTTATATTAAAAACATATCAGGGTTTTGTCTTTTAATTCTAATTTACCAATCTGTCTTTTATTTGAGAAATTATACCTTTTAATTATAATTACATACAATTTGTATCTGAAAAAGGTAAAACAATAAGGCTTTTAGAAGATACTATCAGACAATATGATCTTGGGCTAGGAAATAATTTCTTAAACAAGAAAGAGAAAGCACCAAAGAAAAACATAAATAAATTTACCTATGGTTTTACATACAAAATCTTTGATAATTGCTAATTATCAAAGTTATTGAGAATTTTCTATGTATATCAAGTTAAGGACTACACATACATATCATTTAATCTTCATAGCAACCTACAATAAGTCAGTTTCCTTATTCTGCAGATGATGCTCACGGAAGTTAAGCAGTTCACTGAAAGCCACATAGCTAGTAAGCCAGAACTGGAATTTTGGTCTATCGATTTCAAAGGGTCCTACTCTTGACCACTACACTGGTGAGGTCTTCCCAGTTTGGGGAAAACAAATTCTTTTAACTCTTTATCTTCTGAAACCAGTGTTCTCCTTCCTTTCACCAGCAGACTATATTCACTACTTACATTTCTTTACCATCTATTCGTCATCCCTCTGCCATATCCTTTATGATAATTCCCATTCAAGAGATTACTCAGTCCTTATCTCCTTGCCATCTAGCCTCAACCCCCAATAGTAATGATAGCATAATCAAATTTGGAAACTAGAAATCCTAGTTATGAAATCCAATGGCTTTTCTTCAGTCTTCATCTTTATTGACCTCATTTGAATGTCCTCCTTTTTATTTGATTTTATGTGATTCTTCGTTAATTTGTTAGTCATACTTAAATTTCTCATTCAACCAATACTTAGTTGGCATCAACTTTGTGTGTGCACTGTGCCAGGTCCTGGGATACAAATGTCAGAAGACAGTCTCAACTCCTCAATTAGCTTGTCTAGATTTAAGATAATTAGGCAACTAACAAATGGACTGCTCGATTACAACCTAAGAGATTTAAGTGAAGGGCATTTCCTTTGCCACAGCTGACCACCTTTATTGACAGAATAGGCAAATCTATAGAAACAAAATACGCAGGTGAACCTGGGCATATGCTATACACGTGTGCTTTCCACCCTGCCCCCTCCCTTGCAAAATACTAAACAATGTTTCAGTCAGGGGTTGATTTCCTGTCAGTATGAAGCATGTTAATAGTGTCCTTGCTATAACATTTTCACAATAAATTCTGCTTTGCTAGAGTTAATTTTCTGGTTTCAGTTTCTTTTCCTCCTCCTCTACTCTAACGTGGCATAATGCCAGCTGGAACTGTTTGTTTGACAAGGGTGTAATTTAAAAATTTTGACACATGCAGAATTTTACATTTAAATTTCTAATGTCAACTGAACTAATGGCCAAGGAATTAATTTCCAATCATGGCCCCCCTCATTGGGTTAATTTTAAAATATCTGCATATAAAATATATACAGATATATGTACCTGAATTTGTATATAGTTATGGTACAGAACATTCTATTTATATATCTATTTATATATCTACTTATATATATATATGTATATGTGTGTATATTACACACACAGAATGTTAAATAAAATAAAAAGGGGTCATAATGTAGGCCTCCTTTGCACTCTGTTTCTTACAAAGTTTCCTTTAACAGAATTTATCCACAAGTGAGGGAAACGAAATAATAGATATAAATAAAGTGTTCTGCATGATGTCTATAAGTTAGCCAATTTCTAAGTATTCATAAAATGTTTAACACTACTGCCTTGTGAGGTAACCTTAAAGGAGAGATAGCAGAGTTCCAAGCAGAGAAAGGCATTCCAGTAAATGAATATGTTGTATGATGTTGTATGCAAAGTGATAGTAGGAAAGCATGGTATGAAACAAACTCAATGGCCAGACTGGAGAGGACAAGACTGGGGGCACGGAAATTAATTTAAAGAACTGAAATAAGAGATAGCACCTGGACTAGATCAGGGACAATGGAGAAGAGGATATAGATAAAAGAGATATCTAGTACACAGAACTGACAGGAACTGGTAGATGGTGAGATGTGGGGTGAAGAATAAGAAAGTGATAGATTCCTAGATTTCTGATGAGATTTACATGTTGTCAGCATTGAACCAGAGTCATAAACATTTAAGCGAAAAAGTGGAAGTCGTTGGTTTTAACATATTTAAGTTAATGTAAAGCATCTAGATAACGATCATCTACAATCATATTAGACATACACAGAGAATTCAGAGGTCAATATTCTTTTTAGAAAATTTTATAAATATAAATATTTATACAAATAGGTTCTTAGAGAATCACACTGGCAATAAAGAGTTACAGATAGTAGAGTTTCATGAATAACCCTGGAAGTATAGGGCAATTCAAACTGGAACTAAGTAAATTAAAAAGAAATTTCCATCACTACCTCAGCTGCTTTGCCATTGTAAAGTCGAAAATGGTTACAAGCCTTAAGATTGAGTGCGATGGTACTATCAGGAATTTGCTGAAGGTAAACAGCCAGAACTTCTTGAGACACATCATAGTAATCCAACTTGTAGTAACATAGGGCCACATATACATTGAGGGCAAGGTATTCCCTATTAGACGAAAGAATTAAGGGTTAGAGAGTACTTTACAGAAATGTTGTCAGACTACAAAGACATTTTAAATGGCTCAGATGTAGAGCAACACCAAAAGGACATGAATTTACCTTTTGAAAAAAGAAGGCAAGATGTAAGTAGTGCAATATTTTTTTTGTATTATAATATTTGGGTGTTTTGATAAAAGTGAGTAAAGGTGATGACTAGAAGAGAAGGGGAAAAGTTTACTACCTGTTCATGTTTAAAAAACTAAACTAATGGATGCCGTAATTAACTATAAATATAAGCACACACCATACAGAGGATAGACAGACAAAGCAAGTAGACTTGATAACTGAAAATAGAAATGAGCGGAAGACTGTGAATGTAAAGCAAAAGAGGGGAAAAAGAAAGTGGATAAGATATTTTGGGATGCAGTAGAGAGGCCAAGTGGTCAGTGACAAAGTTGGAATGTTAATTCTTCAGAATGGTTTGTTTCTAATTTTATCAGCAAGTTTACCTATAATGTAACCACAACACTGAATCTGACACATCAAAATCATGCATTTTCAGCAGGAATAATATCAACCCCAAGAGGCAAATATTAGTTCATATAGGGAGGTGGAAAACTGTACTCATTTCTATACTCAAAGCATAGATATATTTATAGTACATAAATGGGTATACAGTATATATCTATGGCATTAAAATTTTATGAGAGGGCAATTAAGGGGAAAATACCTAAAAAAGCTCCTTGGAAGGGTATTAATGAAATAAAGATTGAGAAACCCTGATCTAGATAATAAAGAGTGCTTTATCTCACCAGATTATTAGCTGAAGAGATTTGAACACATGGTGATACTAGTTTGAAAGGACACTAGATCCTCAGTCAAACTAGTTACAGAAGAAACTAACTAAAAGAGACTTCAAGTAGGCATAAAAGCACACAGACCTGTTATCTAGCAGTATTCGCTTATAAATATCAATAGCTTCTTGATAGTGGGATCGCATATAGTGGATTGAGGCCAAACTGAGTTGATCTTCTGTGATATCCTGAAGATTTTGATGAAAGTTCATCAATTTCTTTTCATCATTAAACTAAAATTGTTAGAAAGACATGTAAAGATTCACATTAGAGTACAATTAGAGAATCAACACCTATATTACAGAGATTTTTAACTCCTCCTCCTTCAGCTATCTGGTCTCTATGTTCTCCCTATTTCCCTTAAGTTCCTTGCCTTCTTTTCCTTTATTTCTCCCTCAGAAACAGAATGCAAATAGAGTCTAGAGGCATGGGCTTGACAAAGAAAAGCCTTTAATTTACAGCTAATATTAATTACTTGACCTCCCCCCTTCCTCTTACTTTCTTTTTCTTTTTTCTTTATATTTTCTCCCTTTTTTTCTACATCTTTTTTATGTGCTGCTTATAAGACAGACATTTAAAATATAATGACACATACCAAAATAAATTATATAAAAAAAAATAAAATGACACTTCCAGGAAGATGGCGGCATGAGCAGGACGGCAGAAATCTCCCAACACTATATTTATCTACGAAAATACAGCAAATACCTCTATTCCTAAAAGACAGACCAGAATAAAAGGAAAGCACACAGCGTGCAGCTACACCCGAGAGGACTCAGCACCCCAAGAGGCGGGTAAGATACAGAGCCGCGACCCAGCGGGACCTGAGCACTCCGCCACCCCAGCGCACCAGCGGGAGGAGAGTATTCAGGGCCGGGAGGGAGTGGAAGTACACCCCGCGAAGTAGCCAGCCCCGGTGATCTGCGCGGGGAGCGCTGACCCACATCGCGCAGTGTAGCGGAGATTGGAGAGACAGAGGGGCAGGATCTGAGCGGGGAACATGCCAGGGTGCTTGCAGCCAGCTCCCGGGAAGGAAAAAAAAAAGCACACGCTTTCTTCAGCAGTCTTAAAGAGACGGGAGACCAGCGGAGGAGCCGAATCGCCCCGGCACACTCAGCCCAGCAGGCTGGGAGTCCTGGGGAGTTTCGGACGCCTTAGCTACCGGCTGGGGAAGCGTGGCCGTACTTACACTTCTCACTGGGATCAACAGCCTCCCATTCGTTCCCACCCCGGCCAGAGCGATAAAGGGCCCTGCGGAGCGGGGCGGCCACGGCTACGGTACAGTGGGGCAACAGCGCCACCTACAGCATTCCCACAGAATCTACTCCCAGTGGGCGTTTTTTTTGTTTTGTTTTGTTTTGTTTTGTGGTTTTTGGTTTTCTTTCTTTTTTTTCTTTCTTTCTTTCTTTTTTTTTTCTTTTTCTCTTTTTAAAGTCTTAAAGAGCCCAGCTGACATACGTGGCAACTACCAGTGATCACTTCTATAGCCATAAAAAGACAGAGGAATATGGTTCAGACCAAAATCAACTAGACAACCCCAGAGAGGGGGCATGAAGGGATAGAAATGCACAGTCTTCCTGAAAAAGAATTCAGAACAAAAGTCATAACCATGCTGATGGACCTACAGAGAAATGTGCAAGAGCTGAGGGAGGAAGTGAGGGAATTGAGAAAAGACAATACAGAAATCAGACAAGCGATCGACAGGCTTAACAGCAGAATGGATGACATGCGAGAGACTGTTAATGGAATAGAAAACAGAGAACAGGAGTACAGAGCAGCTGAGGCAGAGAGAGATGAAAGGATGTCTAGGAATGAAAGAATATTAAGAGAACTGTGTGACCAATCCAAACTGAACAATATTCGCATTATAGGAGTACCAAAGGAGGAAGAGAGAGAAAAAGGGATAGAAAGTGTCTTTGAAGAAATAATTGCTGAAAACTTTCCTTTGCTGGGGAAGGAAATAGTCTCGCAGTCCACGGAAGCCCACAGATCTCCCAACACAAGGGACCCATGGAAGACAACACCAAGACACATAATTAAGATGGCAAAGATCAAAGATAAAGACAGAGTATTAAAGGCAGCTAGAGAGAGAAAAAAGATCACCTACAAAGGAAAACCCATCAGACTATTATCAGACTTCTCAACAGAAACCTTACAGGCCAGAAGAGAATGGCATGATATATTTAACGTAATGAAACAGAAGGGCCTCGAACCAAGAATATTGTATCCAGCACGATTATCATTTAAATATGATGGAGGGATTAAACAATTTCCAGACAAATGAAAGTTGAGAGAGGTTGCCTCTCATAAACCACCACTACAGGATATCTTAAATGGACTGCTCTAGAGGGAAGCACCCATAAGGCTAAAAAGATGTCACCAGAGAAAATAAAATCATAGCAAAGAAAGCAGACCATCAAATACTAACTAAAGGCAAAGAATAAAACACCTAGTATATAAAGAATGGAGGAGGAAGAATAAGAAGGGAGAGAAATAAAGAAACATCAGACAGTCTTTACAATTACTTAACAAGAAAGTTAAGTTAGATTGTTAGATAGTAAAGAAGCAACCCTTGAACCCTTGGTAACCACGAATCTAAAGCCAGCAATGGCAATAAGTACATATCTATCAATAATCACCCTAAATTTAAATGGACTGAATGCACCAATCAAAAGACACAGAGTAACAGATTGGATAAAAAAGCAAGACCCATCTATATGCTGCTTACAAGAGACTCACCTCAAACCCAAAGATATACACAGACTAAAAGTGAAGGGATGGAAAAAGATATTTCATGCAAACAACAAGGAGAAAAAAGCAGGTGTTGCAGTACTTCTATCAGACAAAATAGACTTCAAAACGAAGAAAGTAGCAAGAGATAAAGAAGGACATTACATAGTGATAAAGGGGTCAGTCCAACAAGAGGATATAACCATTATAAATATATATGCACCCAACACAGGAGCGCCAGCATATGTGAAACAAATACTAACAGAATTAAGGGAGGAAATAGAAAGCAATGCATTCATTTTAGGAGACTTCAACACACCACTCACTCCAAAGGACAGATAACCAGACAGAAAATAAGTAAAGACACAGAGGCACTGAACAACACACTAGAACAGATGGACCTAACAGACATCTACAGAACTCTACACCCAAAAGCAACAGGATACACATTCTTCTCAAGTGCACATAAAACATTTTCCAGAATAGACCACAAAAAAAAAAAAAAAAAGAACCTCAGTAATTTCAAAAATATTGAAATCCTACCAACCAACTTCTCAGATCACCAAGGTATAAAACTAGAAATAAATTTTTGAAAGAAATCAAAAA
>JAVSCE010007575.1:0-77946 GCA_032199065.1 Smutsia gigantea
CAAACAAAATTATAGAGGAACACGTGAGCAAACTGAAAAAAAATCTCTGAATGGGGAAGCATGACAGAAAACTCAAGAGTCATAAGGGAAAAATGGCCACATGAAAAAAATGTAGGTGTGGGAAAAAATATGAAAATAAAATAAACAGCTGAAGTGTGAAACAGAAACGTACTGACAATTTGCTTTGGATTGAAAAGTTCTTATAAAGTAATAAGAAAGCAAATATATCATAAAATGGATAACATATTTGCAGTAAACATTTATAATAAGGGGCTTGACCTCACTCATAATTTAAAAATATTTTTTGGAGCAAAATGATGAGATCTTTTAAAACAAGGATGAAAAATCTGTACACAGTTCAAGGAATGGTGTGAGGAAACTGGCCGTCTCCTGTCATCGGAGTAGGATCTGGCAGCCTCTGGGGGGTAATCTGTCAAAATTAATTTTCCCCCAAAAATGTTTAATGAAAAATGTCAAACATACAGAAAAGCTGAAAAAAATTATTCAGTGGACAACCACATACCACACTCAAATTTGACAATCATCATTTTGTTATATTTGCATTATTACACATTTTTACTTTTAAATATATATATATCCATCCCCACATATTGATCTCTCTATATATCCATCCATCCATCCATCCATCCTATGTTTCAATGCTTATGGTTTGTTTGTTTTTTTGAGGTAAAATTTACATACAGTGAAATGCACACATTTTAAGTGGTTGATTCAGTGGGTTTTTTACAAATGCACACACCCTTGTCATCTAAACTCCTACCAAGATATAGGATATTTCTGTCACCCAGAAAATTTCCTCCTGTCCCTTCTCAGTATATCCCCATTTCCTATCCCCACAGGTAATATTTTTACTGTATAATAGTTTTGGTGATTGTAGATCATATATATGGAATTATACAATAGATAATGTTTTGTATAAGGCTTCTTTCGCTCAGCATAATGTTTGTGGTTCACCCATCTTTCCTGTGTGTGCCAGTTGTTCATTCCTTTCTACTCCTGAGTAGTTTTCCATTGTATGAATACCCCACAGTTAATTTATCCCATCCCCACTTGATGAACATTTACAGTGTTTCCAGTTTGGGATGATAACAAATAAAGCTGCTATAAACATTCTTGTGAAGGTATTTTGGAGGACGTATGTTTTCTCTTGGGTCCCTTGATTTGGAAAACATAGACCCTCTCCCTGGGGTGCATAGTCTATTCTAACTTTGGTACAAGACATGGTGGTGAGTGTGTGCTACACGACAGGTGCAGAAAGTGCACAACGGGAGGTGTGAGAAGGTGGGAAGTGCGTCTAGGGGGAAAACATAGAAGGCTTCCTGGAGGAGGGGGCGTTGGTGCTGACACAGTTTGGTTTAGTAGGAGGATGAGGGGCTCTGGATCAGACATGCCTGGGTTCCTGTCCTATACCCATGGAAAAAAGATCCTTGGGAATCTCGCTTTGCTCATTTGCAGAATGGGGGCTGGACAGCATAATGGGAGGAAAAAGCCCAGCCTCGGCCCCAAAGGTGCCTCTTTCGCTCGATGTTCCTCTTTTCACAGGCCTGGCTCCCCTGGCCGCTTTCAACGTGGATGTGGCCTGGACCTGGTTGACTCCTGAGGATGGTGCCCCCTATGTGCTCAGCTCCCTTCTGCACCACGACCCCAGCACCAACCAGACCTGGTGAGTGGGGCCTGGCAGACTGAGGCATGAGGGTTGAGGGGGCATCCAGGGAGCTGAGAAGGCCCCCAGGAATGCCTTGGCACCCTACCCCACGGTCTGGGCACAGCCTCCCTTCACTTTGTCCAGGGGAGATGTGTTCAGGGTAGAGGCTGTGAGCCCTGGCTGGTCCACCCAGATCCTGCCACTCTATCACCCTGACCTCTCCCTTCACTGATAGTCAGAGGATAGACTTAGAAATTGTTTAAAAATAAAGTTTATTAAGGCTCTTTTGTCTCTTACAAAAGTAACACATGCTCAAAATAGAGATTTTTTGACAGTGACAAAAAAAAAAACAAAGAAAAAATGGAAAATACGAGGCAGGAAGAGGGGCTGTGGTTCAGTGGTGGGCTGGGGTCCGGTAGCCTCGAGTCAGTGGCAGCTTCATTCTGCATTTGTAGCAAGGAGCTCCATCCCCAGCCTCAGTTTCTCCTCTCTATGCTGGGGGTGGGGATTTACTTACCTCACAGGCTTGTTGCAAAGGCTATTTGAGTTAATGCACATAAAGGGTATAGCCCACTTTCTGGCTAAATTAAAACTCAGTAAACATTACCTTATATTTTTCAAATTCCACTTGTACCCATTAGATAAGCCAAAAAATTTAAGTCTGATTACATTTTGCTGGTAAGGATGTGATGAAACAGGAACTTGTGGGACCATAAGTTGGTGTGACCACCTTGGAGAACCGTGTTGCCATTCCTGGTAAAGTGAAAGATGCACAGGGCCTTTGACTCAGCCATTCCACTCCCAGGTACCAACCATAGGGAAACTCTCGGGCACATGTAGAGGTATTTATTGTAGCACTGCTTGGAAGACTGAAAGCCTGCAACTATTCATCATTAGGAAAATGGTGAAATAAGCTGGGACTCATATGATGCAATACAAACATGGAGGAAAGTGGATGTAGGTGCAGTGGTTATTAACTGGAGTCCACCTCAAGACATATTATCAGGTGAAAGAGGCAAGTTGTAGAATGACATATGCAACGGTCAGTCACTGAGAAAATATTTATATGCAGCACCTGCTATGGGTCAGGCCTTGGGGATGCAGCAGTGAGCAGACAGAAATCCTTATGCTCAGGGGAGAGAGACACTAAGCAAGCAGGTAAAATGGGTATCATATGGGATGGGAAGGCGGTGATGTGCTGATGTAGAAGCATGTCTTAGGTTGTTTTTCCTGTTGCCACCCGATGACTCTTAGAGCTCCTGTTTTGAAGCCTGGATCCTGTTCAGGTTCATGGTTGCAGGTTATTGTGTCTCCTTAGTGTCTTTGAATCTAGAGCAATCTTCCCTTTCCCTTGTGCTTGTCATGGTCCTAGGGCTTTCTCAGGTCCTGCCCCAGGCTGGTTCCCTCCTGCCCCCACCCCCGCTGCTTTGCTTCTGGACCATGGTCAAGGGTTTCCTGCATACCCAGTGCACTTGAGCCACGAGCCCAGCGTCCAGACAGGCTTTGGGGCAGAGACAGGTGAGGTGCGAGGTGCTCAGGGTTCCTGGCTGAGCGGAGCTCCATGTCTCCCTGAGTTGAGCAGAGCAGAAGCTCGGCTTGGTGGTGGGTGGGTACACAGCGTTGGCTCCTGAGACAGCCCCAAAACTCTGGGTCTTGGGCCACCACCCCGCCAGCCAAGTCGGCTTGGGCCCCTTGCTGGACTGTGGTTCACTGTAAGTGAAGAGGCCAGTGACCATTAGATTTAATTGGTGATGGCAGGGCCAATCCATTCATTCATTCACCAAGAATTTATGGAGCATCTACTCAGTGCTGGGCAGACTGGGGTAAGATAGTGAAGGAGACACAGTCCCTGTCTGCATGGAGTTCGCAGGCTCATGGAGGAAACAGACAAGCCAGGTGATGACAAGAGGAGCAATGACTGCTGGTGGGGTGTCCAGGGGACTTTGGGGACGTAGAGGCCATGGTAGCCTTCTGCCAGAGGATGTGCCTCCACGTTAGGGCCTAGGGGAGGAGTAGGAGTTAGAGCGAGAAGACACAGGAGGGGAAGTCCTGGCCGAGAGCAGTGTGATCAGAAGCCTGGCCGGGGCAGAGTCAAGGAACTGAGAAACTTTGGGTGGCTGGAGCTGAGCATAGCAGGAAATGTGACGGGCAGGCAGGCAGTGCTTTTTCACCCAGGCTCTGAAGGTTTGGGGCGCCAGAAAGGGTTGAAGCAGGGAGGGGTGGTGAGAAGGTTGACAGGAAGGTTTTGGCTGCAGGAAGAGGAATGGTGTTGACATATGTCTTGCAGAAAAATGTATACATCGTAAGTGTGCAGCTCCATGAATATGCACGAAGTGAAACACCTCGTAATTGGCATCCAGATGGAGAAGCAGAGCATTACCAGCCTCGCATAAGCTCCGTAGCCCAGGTGCTCCCTTCCAGGCACAGCCCCTGTCAGGAGTTAACCACTGCTCCCACCTCGTCTCTGTGGATGAGTCCTGCCTGTTCCTGAAATGACTATAAATGAAGCCCACAGTATGTGCTCTGTTATGTCAGGCTCCTTCACTCATGCACAGTCTGTGAATTTCATCCCTCATGTTGCCTGAGACAGTGATGCTGTTCACGTTGCTGGAGTTGTCCGCTGTGTGATCAGTGCTGATGATGGCCATTTGGGTGGTTTCCCAGGCTACTGAAATAGACCTGCGTGCATTTTCTTCCCGCGGGTGGGTGCCCTTCCTTCCATCAGGCACATGCTGGCAGTGGAATTGCTGGATCACAGCTTATGCATGGGGTCAGCATTCAGTTTTCCAACTTTGCCACGCTTGAGGGTTCTGATTGCTCCACACACCGGTACAGGTTAAGTTTCAGCCTGAGTTGTCTATGACCATCTCCTGTCCTGTCTGCTCCCACCAATACCCCAGCAGGCCGCCCCCAGCTCCAGGCCTGACAGACTTTAATGCCCCTCCCTCAGAAGCCACGCTGAAAGGACGTGGTAGGTGAGGGGAGTTTGAAGCCCCCAGAGCAGAATCTCTGAGCCCGCTGAAAGGTGGGAGAAGAACCCAGCTGGGCTCATGAAAACCTCCCTTAGTACCTGCTGCAGCAGAGGAGGCTCATGGGAGGATGTGGTGGGAGGTACTTCTGGGTTCCTGTCACAAACGATAGAACCTGAGACCACAGGCCTGCTGCACGGAGCAGGAAATGCACTGCTGGCTGCCCAGGGCAACAGAGAAACAGGCTGAGCTCCCGAGCAAGGGTGACGTGTTGCTCTCATTCCCTCATGCTGTTTCTCCCCAAATATAACAGCCAGGGCTGACAGCATCACGGCCTTGGCTGCTGCAGGAGGAATGAGGTGGAACAACATAAAGACGGCCTCCCCTGGGCGGTGTGAGAATAGACTGAGAGCAGAGACAGTTAGAGCTAGGCGAAGGCAGGAGATGGGCTGCACCCACCCCAGGGTGTAATAGGGTCTCTGGGGCTGTCAGCTTAAGGCGGATTCAGTTATGTTTAGCTTGTCAGCCTCTCAGTCAACAAACCTGGAGCCCAAGAGGCCACCTACCATGGGAGAAAAGAAATGGGCAGTAGAGACAACTCGCACTGGGTCCCGGCCACAGCACTGTGTGATGGGATATAAAGGGCAAGTGTGGGTTGTTCAGTGCACAGCCTGTGCAGCTGTACACGGTAGCCTCTTGGGAACTTGCAGTCTAGGTGGGAGCAAATACCTGGAGGCCTTGGAGGAGATGAGGTTGTTACTTTTGGGAAGGCTTCCTGAGTTCAGCTGGTGTTTGTGATGACTATGGTACAGGAAAAGGAAGTGGAAGGCATTGCAGGCAGAGGAAGCAACTCTAGCAAAGGCCTGAGGGAGAAACAGGAGCCTAGGTTATTCTAGGCCTGCACCTACCCCACCAAAACATGGTCTGGGGTGGAGCCCAGTTCTGAGCCCCCCTCTGTGGGAGAGCAGAGAATGAGGTATGAGCCCAGGGCTGAGGCTTAGGCTGGGGACAGAGGCAGGGTTGCTGAGCAGATGACCTGATTTGGGGGCTCAGCTGCAGAGCCCGCAGAGCTGAGCCTCACGCAGCCTCCAGCCCTCAGCCCTGCCCCAGATTAGCCACTCACCTGCTGTCTGTGTTGTCCTTCCATCATCATTCAACAGATATTTACCAAACTGCTCCATGCCAGGCACTGTTCTAGGCCCTGGTAACAGGGAGAACAAGATAGACAAGATCCCAACGGAACTTACAGTCTTGGGGAGACAGATAGTAAGTATGGTAAACAGGTAAACAGGATACTATCAGAAGGGATACATTCTGAGAAGAAAATAAAACCAGGGTGGCCTGAGGCAGAGTAGCTGGGTTGTGAGGTGGGGCTGGTTGGAGGAAGCATTTATGAGAAGGTGACGGACCAAGGGGTGAAAATGAGCCAGCCTTGGGGAGTGGAGGTGGAGTGGGCTACAGCAAGGGGTGTGGACCTGGGAGGCTCCTGAAGCAGGGGAGTGACATGGTGCAAATTACAAGAGTAAATTTCAAAAACAAACAATACCAGGAGGCTATTACTATAGAGCAGGCAAGATGAGGGACCAGATGGCACGGAAGTGGAGAGCAGAGATGCTCTCCTGGAGGAAGAATCAACAGGGTTTCCTGATAGACTTGATGTAGGGGAGGAGCAGAAAGATGAAGCAAAGACACCCCCAGGTTTTGGGCTTTAGAATGTAGTGTTTGGTGGTGCCGTCAATGGCTGTAAGGAAGACGGAAAGGCACAGGTTGGGAGGACAAGACCCTGAGTCCTGTTTTGGACATTCTAAATTTGAGATGCCTATTAGATGATGGACAGTTGGTTATTGTATTAGTTTCCTATTGCTGCTGTAACAAATAACCCCAAAATTAGATGCTTAAAACAACACAAATTTATTATCTCCTAGTCCTGGAGGTCCAGAGGAATCCAAAATGGGTCTACTGGGCTAAAATCAAGGGTTGGTTCCTCCTGGAGGCTCTAGGGGGAATTCGATTCCTCACCTCTTCCAGCTTCTAGAGGCTGCCTACATTCCTTGGCTCTTGGCCCCTTCCTCCATCTTTAAAGCCAACAGTGTAACATCTTCAAATCTTTCTCTGACTCTGAATCTCCTGCCTTCCTCTTATGAGGACCCTTGTGATTGCACAGGGCCCACCCAAATAATCCAAGCTAATCTCACCACCTCAAGATCCCTGACTTAATCAAGTCTGTGGTTCTAATCAAATCTTTTACCATAAAAAGCATATTCACAGGTGCTGGGGATTCAGGCATGGACATCTCTGGGGTGGCCTTTATTTTGTTTTCTACAGCTCTGCTGGTCTGGCTTCTAGGGATTCTGGGACCACAGATGTAAAGATGCGTTGAAGACATATTTACAGGTGTATTGAAGCCAAGGGATTGGAGGGGATCACTAGGGAGAATGTGCTGATAAGAAAAACAAGGACTAAGCACCAAGACTAGTGACATTCAGAAGGCAGACAGCAAAGGAGTCTGAGAGGGAATAAGGAGAGAGGTAGGGGGAGATCAAGAAGAAAGTGTTTCAAGGAGGAGATGGTCCCTTACATCCAGGGCTGCTGAGAGGTTGAGGAAGATGTGGACAGAAAGGTGTCCATTGGATTTGGCGATGGGTGGACCCCTGGTGACCTTGACAAGAGTGGTATCTGAGGGTGGAAATCAACCTGGGGGTGGGCTTAGTTGTGTGGGGCGCCCAAACTGGGGTAGACTTTATGATTATTCCATAACGCATGGAGATAAGTGAATGATCTACTTCCTAACTGTGATAGTGTGACGGCAGATGAGGAAGTAGACAGCCCTCATTCCTGCCCCCTGACCCACCATAGCCCCATCATGACCTTTGGAAAGTACAGACTACTGTGTGTACTTCCTCTTTATTAAGTCCTCTGTGGCTTCCTACCACCCTCAGCATAAAGACCTTGGACTTGGTTCACTGTTACCAAGCCCAGCCTCCAGCTCCCTCGCCAGTACCCCCTACCTCTGCTCACACCTCCTAGGGTGGGGAGCTCACTCCCTGTCTCAGGGCAGCTCAGTCCTCCCTCGGCAATGTGGACAGTGATAATGCTCAGGCTGACACTGGACTCTGTTGTCCCGCCTGGCCCAGGGTGGAGGGCAAGATTTGCCATTGCGAATCACATCTCCTGAGGCTGCCTTAATCAGGCTGAGATGCCCAGCCCCTAAACCTCCATTTCTGACTGACTCATAGGACGGGGGCACCAGTGCGCTCTTCTCAGGATGTATGGTCACTGAAACCAGGTGGAGCAGGTCCTCAGGAAGCCAGAATTGCCTCCAACAGAACAAACTGTGCTGCTGGCGGCTTCCTGGTTCCTCTTGCTGCCAACAAAGAGCAGATTGGCCTCTACTTACCACCAGTGCCATCTGGTCTCTGTCCTGGTGGGCCAGCAGGCAGAGAGGGGATGCATTTAACCATTTCCTGCCTGGAGTTGTGCAAAGGTAGAGGCTGAGCAAATGCTTCCCAAGTAATGCAGAGTCTATTCTTCTGGGCTGGGAGCCTGCCTGCATTCTCTAGTTTCTTCCATAGTTTTCCAGGGACCCTGTGAGCCTGTGGGCCTGGAATGGGCAGACTGGGCCTGGGTGGGCAGGGAGCCACTGACCAGCTCAACTTGGCTCAACACTGCCCCTACTCAGGCTCCTGGTCACCAGCCCTAGAAGCAACAGAACAGCAGCGCCCCTGCATCGATGTTCTCTCAGCCAGGAGGAGATCCAGTGCCAGCCAGTAGGTAAGTCAGCCCCAGCTCCAGCGGAAGCTCCTAGGACCTCCTCTCTGTGAATTCCACTCATCCAGCCCGAACCATCCCACCCAGCCTCACCTCGTCCAGTCCCTCCACCCTAGATTCCTGCACCACTCACATCAGGTCTTCTGTCCCGATGCCCAGTCCCAGCCCAGCCCACCTGCCCGGACCCTAAATGACACCTACACTTTACTGGTGCTTGCCACGTGCCAGATGCGCCAGGCACTCTGCCAAGTGCTCTGCTCACTTTAATCCTCAAAGCCCCACTGTCTGCCTGGAGAGGAAGCTGCAGTTCAGGGAATCCTTTGGTTACCGGCACCACTCAGGGCAGGTGTCTGTTGGCAGCCCCACAGTTGGCAAACCCAGCGCCACCTCTCCCACCTCATCCTGCCTCAACGGAATCCAGTCCTTCCCCTCCCAAAATAACTGTGGCCCTCCTAGCATCTAACATGGGCCTGGCATATATTAGGTGCTCAAAAAATGCTGCCTGAATGAACAAGTGAATGGACCTAATTCACTCATTAACCAACCCACCCAATCCAACTTGAGGCCCACATTTGCAGAAGACCCGTTAGCTGTGTAGGGCAGAGTCCATCGTGTCTCTGTGGGAGGCACTGTTTCAACAGCCTTGATCTCTGCCTCAGTAGGGGACACAGTCCAGCTGGGTGACCCTGCAGTTCAAAACAGTCTCCTGAGGCCCGCAGTGGGAGGGAGTCAAAGGAGCTACAGCTCTGCCTGGGGTTGTGGGACAATAAGATTCCCTGAAGACGGAATTTTGAGAGTGGAGTGTTCATTGGTCCATACAGCCCATCCCTTGGCATCCTGCTTGACTCCCTGGTGCTGCGCACCCTGCCAGCCACTGCTGGGGCCAGCAGCTAGTACTGCACCCCTTGCTGGCCCCACCAGCCCAGGGGTCCCTGGAGGAAAAGCATAGGCCTGCCTGTCTAGATCCCCATCACCTTCCGGCACAAGGCCACGCACAGAACACCACAGAACATTTACTGATGTTGACTGCATCAGTGAATGAGCCCAAGGTGTGTGTCCAAGCCTGTCCTTGAAAAGCCTCCCCCATCCCGCTTCTAGAAGCCTCTAAACTGGCTGACGGTTCCTCATGGGGCACCGACCAAGGGGGCTCCGTGCGCTTTGCCCTTGGCTCCAGGGCTGCCTCCAGCCTCCCTCCCTCCTTACCTGGGCTTAACTCTTTCAGAGCATGTCCCCATCCCAAAGGGGAGGCACCGGGGAGTGACAGTTGTCCGGAACCACCACGGTATTTTGGTGAGTGTGTGTGGGGCAGAAGAACAGAGGACCTTGGGAGGCTGGTGCTAACCCCTGTGGCTGACTGGTATTTGATACGAGTTCTGACCGGCATGTTATTCTCAGGGCTGAGCCCAGCTGTCTCCTTGGTGCCAAGCCCAGGGTTGATGTTGGCTCTGACCTGGCTGTTCCATGTGACCCAGCACACTGCCCCTGGTGCACACCTCAGCTTTGACCCCAGCACTGACTCCTACCCCTGGTGAGGGGTGAACAAGCTGTTCCTGCATCCCCTCCTGGTTGAGACACTTGGTTCTGGCATGGGGGCGACGGCGTGGCTGTGATTAGGGGGCTTGGGCTGAGGGCAATCCTGGCTTTCCTATCCCTCACTCCCCCTCTCCCCCAGATCTGTATTCAAGTGCTGGCCCGGCGACCCCACAGCCTCAGCTCAGAACTCACAGGCTCCTGCAGCTTACTGGCCCCCAACTTCCATCCCCAGGCCCAAGTCTACTTCTTCAACCTTGGTAAGGATTGGGTCCTCATCGCCTTGGACAGCTCTGAAGAGATTTTCTTGGGTCTCCAAGAGGAGGTACCAGCCCACAGCAGATATGGAGGGACACAGAGGCACAGACAGGGGAGGGCCAGCCTAGACCGCTCCCCCGCCCCCCCATGAAGGGGGAATCAGGGCAGAGCTAAGTGTGGACTTGTCTGGAGATGAACAAGGAGGCTGTCTCACTTTGAGCTCTTCCATGCATATATTTTTTTAAAGAACAAATCCTGGATCCCAGAGCACACATGGATGTTGAAGATTGCCACAGGAACGAAAAACATGGCACAGAGAATACATCCAGGGGGCGCCGGGCTCTGGAGGCAGAGGAGGAGGAAGAGGACGAGGAGGAAACAGCTGGTGAGAAGCAGTTCTGGCTTGCTCCCGCAGACCATCAGAGCTGACCCTTAGGCTGATGACCTCCAGGGGTGAGGTGTGCCTAGACCTGAGAGATGGGGGGCACTAGTTGGATTCTGCAGGCCTGGCCAGTCCCAGCTCTGCCCTCCTCCATCTGACAGGTTGGCAAACAAGACCCTGAGAGCTGGGGTGATGGGAGTGACTCACACAGCAAGTCAGAGCCTGAGCAGTTTCTGGCTCTCCCTCTGCCTTTGAAGCAAAGGCAACACTCATGGGAGCTTCACTGTCTCCCTGCTGAACTGAGCCTTGGGGCTTGAGTGGGGTGGGTGCTGTTAGGACAGGGTATGCTGTCCTCATTACTGCCCAGAATTCCTTGCCCACTCCTGACCTACTCCCTCTCTTGGCCCAGGCACTGAGATCGCCATTGTCCTGGATGGCTCAGGAAGCATTGATCCCCCAGACTTCCAGAGAGCCAAAGACTTCATCGCCAACATGATGACGAACTTCTATGAGAAGTGCTTTGAGGTGGGCTTCCCCAGAAGCTAGACCCACACAGTTGACCAGTTATCTATTCCAGTGAACAAAACACCTCAAAACAGCCATTGTTTGCTCACAGTTCTGTGGGTCAGCTATTTGGGATGGGCTCAGCTGAGCGGTTCTTCTGCTGGACTTGCCTGGAGTTATTCCTGCAGCTGTAGGCATGTTGGTTGCTTGACTGGATGGCCTGAGATGGCCTTGCATGTTTGGACCCCGTGACCCCAGCAGGCCCACCCAACTTTTTCCTAGCTGTAACATTCCATGGGGGCAGGAATGCAATGCATGCAACCACCTTCAAATCTCTGTATCTGATGTCCCATTGCCCAAATCAAGTCACAAGGCCAATCCCATAGTCACTATGGGGGAAAGGGACTACATGGGAACATGGATTCAGGGCGACATCTTTGACTCCCTGGAAGCCATTACTACCACACCTTCCTCCACCCCTGCTTGCCTGGAGATTCCCTCTGCCTTAGCATCTCCTCCTGCCTGGAGATGAGGAGGAATGAGCAAATTCTTCCACTGCTTCCAGGGCAGTTATCTAAGGGGCGGGGGTGGTCTTGGGTATGGTGACTCTGCCAGCCTCCTCCCACCCCCGTCCCTCCCCTCCAGTGCAACTTTGCCCTGGTGCAATACGGGGAAGTGATCCAGACTGAGTTTGACCTTCGGGACAGCCAGGATGTGATGGCCTCCCTCAACAGAGTGCAGGACGTCATTCAAGTGGGGAAAGTCACCAAGACTGCTTCCGCCATACAGCATGTCCTGTGAGTGTGAGGGGAGCGGGAAATACCTGAGCACCTACTGGGCGCTGGCTTGCCCGGAGACTCTGAGGCATCACTCCTGGAGAGGTGGCTGGACAAAACCGTGAAGAGGAGAGGGTCAGGGTTCTAGCTCTTCCTTGGCTGACAAGGGAACACAAAGTCTTTCAGTCCAGCCTTGGCTCATGGATGACACCCTAGGACAGTCTTTCAAAAATTCTTCCCCAGACTCCTCTTGTGAGAGGCAGTAGTACCATGCTTCCAGGGAAGGGCCCAGTGGCCAGCTGCCTGGTTGTACATCCCAGCTCCGGTTTGTACCTGGGAGACAGGCGAGCACCCTAAACTCTCTGTGCCTCAGTTTTCTCACTTTTAAGGTGAGAAAAATAATCCTACCCACTGTAGAGGGTTTTGTGAAGATTATATGGGTTAAAATACATGCAGTGCTTACAATGGTGCCTGGCAAGTAAGGGGTACGTAGATATTAGCCATCATTATTATTATTATTTTTGCTATTATTAATGTACAATTACATGAGCAACATTATGGTTACTAGACTCCCCCTATTATCAAGTCCACACCACATACCCCATTACAGCCACTGTCCATCAGCGTAGTAAGATGCTATAGAATCACTACTGGTCTTCTCTGTGTTAATACTACCTTCCCCATGCCACCCCCCTGCTACATTATGTGTGCTAATCATAATACCCATTTCTCCCCCTTATCCCTCCCTTCCCACCCATCCTCCCCAGTCACTTTCCCTTTGGTGTCTGTTAGTCCATTCTTGGGTTCTGTGAGTCTGCTGCTGTTTTGTTCCTTCAGTTTTTTCTTTGTTCTTATACTCCACAGATGAGTGAAATCATTTGATACTTGTCTTTGTCGGCTTGGCTTATTTCACTGAGCATAAAACCCTCTAGCTCCATCCATGTTGTTGCAAATGGTAGGATTTGTTTTCTTCTTATGGCTGAATAATATTCCATTGTGTATATGTACCACTTCTTCTTTATACATTCATCTACTGATGGACACTTAGGTTGCTTCCATTTTTTGGCTATTGTAAATAGTGCTCCGATAAACATAGGGGTGCATATGTCTTTTTCAAACTGGGCTGCTGTATTCTTAGGGTAAATTCCTAGGAGTGGAATTCCTGGGTCAAATGGTATTTCTATTTTGAGTCTTTTGAGGAACCTCCATACGGCTTTCCACAATGGTTGAACTAATTTACATTCCCACCAGCAGTGTAGGAGGGTTCCCCTTTCTCCACATCCTTGCCAATATTTGTTATTGTTTGTCTTTTGGCTGGTGGCCATCCTAACTGGTGTGAGGTGATATCTCCTTGTGGTTTTAATTTGCATTTCTCTGATGATTGGCGATGTGGAGCATCTTTTCATGTGCCTGTTGGCCATCTGAATTTCTTCTTTGGAGAAGTGTCTGTTCAGCTCCCCTGCCCATTTTTTAATTGGCTTATTGGCTTTGTTTGTTGAGGTGTGTGAGCTCTTTATATAATTTGGATGTCAACCCCTTATCAGATATGTCATTTATGAATATATTCTCCCATACTGTAGGATGTCTTCTTTTGTTCTATTGATGGTGTCCTTTGCTGTACAGAAGCTTTTTAGTTTGATATAGTCCCACTTGCTCATTTTTGCTTTTGTTTCCCTTGCCTGGGGAGCTATGTTCATGAAGAAGTTGCTCATGTTTATGTCCAAGAGATTTTTTTTTAATATAATTTATTTTATTATCATTAATTTACAATTACATGTGCAATATTACGATTATTAAACTACCCCTTCATCAGGTCCCCCCCACCAACCCCATTACAGTCACTGTCCATCAGCGTAGTGAGATGTTACAGAATCACTACTTGTCTTCTCTGAGTTGTACTGCCCTCCCCGTGCCCCCCCAACATTACATCTGCTAATCGTAATGCCCCTTTTTCCCTCTTATCCCTCCCTTCCCGCCCATTTTCCCCAGTCCCTTTCCCTTTGGTAACTATTAGTCCGTTCTTGGGTTCTGTGAGTCTGCTGCTGTTTTGTTCCTTCAGTATTTTTTCTTTGTTCTTATACTCCACATATGAGTGAAATCATTTGATACTTGTCTTTTTCGGCTTGGCTTATTTCACTGAGCATAATACCCTCTAGCTCCATCCATGTTGTTGCAAATGGTAGGATTTGTTTTCTTCTTATGGCTGAATAATATTCCATTGTGTATATGTACCACATCTTCTTTATCCATTCATCTACTGATGGACACTTAGGTTGCTTCCATTTCTTGGCTATTGTAAATAGTGCTGCGATAAACATAGGGGTGCATCTGTCTTTTTCAAACTGGGCTGCTGCATTCTTAGGGTAAATTCCTAGGAGTGGAATTCCTGGGTCAAATGGTATTTCTATTTTGAGTTTTTTGAGGAACCTCCATACTGCTTTCCACAATGGTTGAACTAATTTGCAGTCCCACCAGCAGTGTAGGAGGGTTCCCTTTTCTCCACATCCTCGCCAACATTTGTTGTTGTTTGTGTTTTGGATGTTGGCCATCCTCACTGGTGTGAGGTGATATCTCATTGTGGTTTTAATCTGCATTTCTCTGATGATTAGCGATGTGGAGCATCTTTTCATGTGCCTGTTGGCCATCTGAATTTCTTCTTTGGAGAAGTATCTATTCATGTCCTCTGCCCATTTCTTAATTGGATTATTTGCTTTCTGTTTGTTAAGGTGCATGAGTTCTTTCGTTTTTTATGAATATATTCTCCCATACTGTAGGATGTCTTTTTGTTCTACTGATGGTGTCCTTTGCTGTACAGAAGCTTTTCAGCTTGATATAGTCCCACTTGTTCATTTTTGCTTTTGTTTCCCTTGCCCGGGGAGATATGTTCATGAAGAAGTTGCTCATGTTTATGTCCAAGAGATTTTTGCCTATGCTTTTTTCTAAGAGTTTTATGGTTTCATGACTTACATTCAAGTCTTTGATCCACCTTGAGTTTACCTTTGTGTATGGGGCTAGACAGTAGTCCAGTTTCATTCTCTTACATGTAGCTGTCCAGTTTTTCCAACACCAGCTGCTGAAGAGGCTGTCATCTCCCCATTGTATATCCAAGGCACTTTTATCAAATATTAATTGACTGTATATGTTTGGGTTAATGTTTGGATTTTCTATTCTGTTCCACTGGTCGGTGGGTCTGTTTTTGGCCAATACCAAATTGTCTTGATTACTGTGGCTTTGTAGTAGAGCTTGAAGTCAGGGAGTGTAATTCCCCCTGTTTTATTCCTCCTTCTCAGGATGGCTTTGGCTATTCGGGGTCTTTTGTGGTTCCATATGAATTTTAGAATTATTTGTTCCAGTTCATTGAAGAAAGCTGTTGGTAGTTTTGATAGGGATTGCATTGAATCTGTAGATTGCTTTAGGTAGTATAGCCATTTTGACAATATTGATTCTTCCTAGCCAAGAGCGTGGGATGCATTTCCATTTGTTAGTGTCCTCTTTAATTTCTCTTAGGAGTGTCTTGTAGTTTTCAGAGTACATGTCCAAGAGATTTTTGCCTATGTTTTTTTCTAAGAGTTTTATGGTTTCATGACTTACATTCAGGTCTTTGATCCATTTTGAATTTACTTTTGTGTATGGGGTTAGACAATGATCCAGTTTCATTCTCTTACACGTAGCTGTCCAGTTTTGCCAACACCAGCTGCTGAAGAGGCTGTCATTTCCTCATTGTATATCCATGGCTCCTTTATCATATATTAATTGACCATACATGTTTGGTTTAATATCTGGACTCTCTATTCTATTCCACTGGTGTGTGGGTCTGTTCTTGTGCCAGTACCAAATTTTCTTGATTACTGTGGCTTTGTAGTAGCGTTTGAAGTCAGGGAGCGTAATTCCCCCTCTTTTAATCTTCCTTTTCATAATTGCTTTGGCTATTCCGGGTCTTTTGTGGTTCCATATGAATTTTAGAACGATTTGTTCCAGTTCATTGAAGAATGCTGTTGGTATTTTGATAGAGATTGCATTGAATCTGTAGATTGCTTTAGGTAGTATACCCATTTTGACAATATTTGTTCTTCCTAGCCAAGAGCATGGGATGAATTTCCATTTGTTACTGCCCTCTTTAATTTCTCTTAGGAGTGTCTTGTAGTTTTCAGAGTACAGGTCTTTCACTTCCCTCATTAGGTTTATTCCTAGGTATTTTATTCTTTTTAATGCAATTGTGAATGGAATTGTTTTCCTGATTTCTCTTTCTGTTAGCCCATCATTAGTGTACAGGAAAGCAACAGATTTCTGTGTATTAATTTTGTATCCTGCAACTTTGCTGAATTCAGATATTAGTTCTAGTAGTTTTGGAGTGGAGTCTTTGGGGTTTTTTATGTACAATATCATGTCATCTGCAAATAGTGACTGTTTGACTTCTTCTTTACCAATCTGGATGCCTTTTATTTCTTTGTTTTGTCTGATTGCTGTGGCTAGGATCTCCAGTACTATGTTGAATAGCAGTGGGGAGAGTGGGCATTCCTGTCTTGCTCCCGATCTTAAAGGAAAAGCTTTCAGCTTCTCGCTGTTAAGTATGATGTTGGCTGTGGGTTTGTCATATATGGTCTTTATGATGTTGAGGTACTTGCCCTCTATACCCATTTTGTTAAGAGTTTGTATCATGAATGGACGTTGAATTTTGTCAAATGCTTTTTCAGCATCTGTGGAGATAATGATTTGGTTTTTGTTCTTTTTGTTGATGTGGTGGGTGATGTTGATGGATTTTCGAATGTTGTACCATCCTTGCATCCCTGGGATAAATCCCGCTTGATCATAGTGTATGATCCTCTTGATGTATTTTTGAATTTCGTTTGCTAATATTTTGTTGAGTATTTTTGCACCTATGTTTATCAGGGATATTGGTCTGTAATTTTCTTTTTTGGTGATGTCTTTGCCTGGTTTTGGTATGAGTGATGCTGGTCTCATAGAATGAGTTTGGAAGTATTCCCTCCTCTTCTATTTTTGGAAAACTTTAATGAGAATGGGTATTACGTCTTCTCTATATGTCTGATAAAATTCAGCAGAGAATCCATCTGGCCCTGGAGTTTTGTTCTTGGGTAGTTTTTTGATTACCGATTCAATTTTGTTGTTGGTAATTGGTCTGTTTAGATTTTCTGTTTCTTCCTTGGTAAGTCTTGGAAGGTTGTATTTGTCTAAGAAGTTGTCCATTTCTTCTAGCTTTTCCAGCTTGTTAGCATATAGATTTTCATAGTATTCTCTAATAATTCTTTATATTTCTGTAGGGTCCTTCATGATTTTTTCCTTTCTCATTTCTGATTCTGTTTATGTGTAGATTCTCTTTTTCTCTTAATAAATCTGGCTAGGAGTTTATCTATTTTGTTTATTTTTTCAAAGAACCAGCTCTTGGTTTCATTGATTTTTTCTATTGTCTTATTCTTCTCAATTTTATTTATTTCTTCTCTGATCTTTATTATGTCCCTCCTTCTGGTGACTTTGGGCCTCATTTGTTCTTCTTTTCCAATTTCAATAATTGCGACTTTAGACTATTCATTTGGGATTGTTCTTCCTTCTTTAAATAGGCCTGGATTGCAATATACTTGCCTCTTAGCATGGCCTTCACTGCGGCCCACAGATTTTGCGGTGTTGAATTATTGTTGTCATTTGTCTCCATATATTGCTTGATCTCTGTTTTTATTTGGTCATTGATCCATTGATTATTTAGGCGCATGTTATTAAGCCTCCATGTGTTTGTGGTATTTTTCATTTTCTTTGAGTAATTTATTTCTAGTTTTATGTCTTTGTGATCTGAGGAACTCGGTGCAATTTCAGTCTTTCTGAATTTACTGAGGTTCTTTTTGTGTCCTAGTATATGATCTATTCTTGAAAATGTTCCATGTGCACTTGAGAAGAGTGTGTATCCTGTTGCTTTTGGATGAAGTGTTCTGTAGATGTCTGTTAGGTCCATCTGTTCTAATACTTTGTTCAGTGCCTCTGTCTCTTTATTTTCTGTCTGGTTGATCTTTCCTTTGGAGTGAGTGGTGTGTTGAAGTCTCCCAAAATGAATGCATTGCATTTTATTTCCCCCTTTAATTCTGTTAGTATTTGTTTCACATATGTAGGTGATCCTGTTTTGGGTGCACAGATATTTATAATAGTTATATCCTCTTGTTGGAGTGACCCCTTTATCATTATGTAATGTTTTTCTTTGTCTCTTGTTACTTTCTTTGTTTTGAAGTCTATTTTGTCTGATACAAGTACTGCAACTCCTGCTTTTTTCTCCTTATTAGTTGCATGAAACATCTTTTTCCATCCCTTTACTTTCAGTCTGTGTATGTCTTTGGGTTTAAAGTGAGTTTCTTGTAGGCAGCATTTAGATGGGTCTTGTTTTTTATCCATTCAGTGACTCTACGTCTTTTGTTTGGTGCATTAAGACCATTTACATTTAGGGTGATTATCGATATGTATGTACTTATTGCCATGGCAGACTTTAGATTCATGGCTACCAATGGCTCAAGGGTAATTCCCTTACTATCTAACAGTCTAATTTAGCTCCTTTTGTATGCTATTACAAACACAACCTAAAGTTTCTTTTTTTTTCCTCCTTTTTCTTCCTCCTCCATTCTTTGTATGTTATGAATCATATTCTGTACCCTTTGTCTATCCCTTGGGTGATATCTATTTAGTCTTAGGAATACTTCCATCTATAGGAGTCCCTCCAAAATGTACTGTAGTGGTGGTTTGTGGGAGGTAAATTCTCTCAGCTTTTGCTTATCTGTAAATTGTTTAATCCCTCCTTCAAATTTAAATGATAACCTTGCTGGGTAGAGTATTCTTGGTTCATGGCCCTTCTGCTTCATTGCATTAAATATATCATGCCACTCCCTTCTGGCCTGTAAGGTTTCTGTTGAGAAAAAATCTGATGATAGCCTGATGGGTTTTCCTTTCTATATGATCTTTTTTCTCTCTCTAGCTGCTTTTAAAAGTCTGTCTTTATCCTTGATCTTTGCCATTTTAATTATTATATGTCTTGATGTTGTCTTCCGTGTGTCCCTTGTGTTGGGAGATCTGTGTATCTCCCTGGCTTGAGAGACTATGTCCTTCCCCAGGTTGGGGAAGTTTTCAGCAATTACCCCCTCAAAGACACTTTCTATCCCTTTTTCTCTCTCTTCTTCCATGTAAACTCTGCCCCTTTAGCAGCCCTCTCGCTTCTAGGAAGCTTGTCACACCACCTGTCCCTTGTCCCAGAGCAGCCAGGTGTGGATCCCCATCCTCCAGAAATGGCCGGAATCTGTCTCTGAAGCACTCCATCTGTCCCAGCTCCCCATCCTCCAGAGCACCACACAATGTAGGTTTCTGCTCGCAAAGCAGATCTCCAGGGCTAGGTGTTCAGCAGTTTTCCACCCCCTCCCCCACTCCATTTCTCTTCCTCCTGCAGGTGAGCTGGGGTTGGGGAAGGGCCTGGGTCCCGCTGGATCAAGGCTTTGGTACGTTACCCTGTTTCATGAGGTCTGCTCTGTTTGTGAGGTCTGTATGCAGTCTGGTGCAGCCTTCCCTCCTGTTGCTGTTTCAGGGCCAGTTTATTAAGTATATTTTCACACTATCTGTGGTTTTGGGAGGAGTTCTCTGTCTCACCTCTCACGCCGCCATCTTGAATCTGGCACTAGCTACCATTATTACAATCGTTATTGTTCCTACACACAAACACACACACACACAGGCATAGGCTCAAGGCCGTTCAGCACCTTCCTGTTGGGATCTGAGGGGGGAGCCGTTTTGCAGCCTCACCTCTGCCCAGCCCTGCTGTGTGCCAAAGGGGCCATCACCACTCCTCTCTGGGCCTTTATTCCCCTTCTGGGAGGGCTCCTTAATCCTCTCTGATTCTAAAAAAGCTCAGTGCATAAAATCTCCCCAGAGCTCCCACATCCCTCTGGCAAAATTCTCTTCTTCATTTACTTTCCCCTACTTAGTGACAACATCTTCACACCAAGCCGCGGCTCCAGAAAAAAAGCAAACAAGGTCATTGTGGTGCTCACTGATGGGGACACATTTGGGGACCCCCTCAACCTCACGACTGTTATCAACTCCCCAAAGATGCGAAATGTTGAGCGCTTTGCCATTGGGGTAAGTGCCAGGAGCTTGTGGGGGAGCACTACCTGACCCTGCCCAGCAGGAGTGGGGAGGATCCAGGCTCCTGATAGGGGCTTCTGTAAGCAGCTTAGGCAACCCTGCTGTGTTCACAGACACTGACCCTCCCCACCTTCTCTCCTCCCAGTCCCCACATCCCATGCTCCCCCCACCCTCACCGGGTCATCCCACAGAGGGCCCATTTTCCAGCAGTGGTCACAGTTCCTAGTTCACAGCAGTGATGGGGAGGGCAGTGACACTTCCATCCACAGGACAGCCATCAGGGAAGGATCCTGGAGGGGATGGTGCAGAGCTGAGTCTTGGAGGACAAACAGGAGTAGCTGGCCTAGGGCACAGTGGGGTGGAAGGGCTCGGCACACAGAGGGAACAGCATGTGCAGAGGTGGGAACGAGCCTGGTGTGCTCAGGAAAACACATATGGATTGGTAAAACTGGGCTCAGAGTGTGTGTGTGTGGTGTGGAACGGGGAGCAGGGAGAGGAGGAGGCAGGGGACGGAGGGCCCTGAAGGCCAGGCAGAGGGACTCAGACTTCTTCCTGGGCCTGGAGAGCCTTTCAGGTTCAGGAGCCACCAGCCCTCATAGTGCTGACCTGCTGAGTCAGGGCCTCCGTGTAGGTGGGAGATGCATTTAAGAATGCTAAGACGGACAGGGAGCTGAAGATGATTGCCTCCGACCCTGATGAGACCCATGCCTTCACTGTGACCAACTACACGGCACTGGATGGGCTACTGAGCAAACTGCAGCAGAGTATCATTCACATGGAAGGTGAGGGCTCCGGGGGTCCTGGCCACCTGGCATCAGCTGCCTCAGCCTTCAGCAGGGGGCCCGCGCCCGTGTTCCAGCCCCACCCATCCTACCTCTAGGTGGCACTCTGGACAACTCCGTCACCTCTCTGAGCCTCAGCTGTTCCATCTCTAAAAAGGCAACAGTACGGCTAGCCCTCCTCCCTCCCCTGAAATTCCATGAAGCCCTGATGAGAAGCTCTTTCTGGTGCTGGAGAAAGGCTGACTGGGGCATGGTTCCTGCTCCTAGCAGCTCACAGATGAGGAGGCGGGGGCCTAGAAAGAGGGAGTAACCTGCTCAAACCTACTCTGCCAGTAGCTGCTAGAGCAGGACCCGTATCTCTTCTCACCGCCTGGAGCATGTCCCATTATCCTGAGGGTGAACTCTAGCTGGGCCCTTCCCTGGTTTGGTTTCTCCCTTCACCTCAGCCCTTCTTGGCTTCCAGGCACCTCTGGAGATGCCCTCCACTACCAGCTGGCACAGATTGGGTTCAGCGCCCAGATCCTGGACGAGGTACGGGCCCAGAGCACCAGGTCGATTGGCCATAGAGGAGGGGACCCAGCGACACCCAGGGACTCAGGGACGCTGGCTCACAGTGCAGGGCTCTGCCTACCTTTGGTGATGCCTCTGAAGGAGGCATTCTAGGGTAAAGGAACATGCTTCTGCTTGCTCGCCCTAATCTAGACCTTGGAGCTGCACCAAAGCGCGGCCATGCTTATTACGGCAGGTCATTTTGTTCTGTGTGCTCAGGATTGGGCAGTCCCCTGAATGCAGGCTGGCCACTGAGTTGCATACTTCTCCTCATGGATGGGGACAGGTAACAAGGAGGGTGAGGACACCATCCTTGTGTGTGGTGGAACATAGTGGGCAGCTGGTCAACACAGGCGGGCCGTGTGCATCAGGCACAGGCTGTGCAGAGAGGAAATGAGTCCTATTCTGCTCAATCATACTTCTTTAAGTGCTCAACATCGGGGCCCTGCGTTGGATTTCTGCCCTAGGGGTGACTGGCACTGGAGGCACAGCTGCCCTCACAGGGTCGTTGGTACGAGGCAGGAACCCAGTGTCTGCTGCCTCACTTCCTCTGGTGTACCTGGCCAGGAGGGCATGGGGCCACTAAACGCTGCCCTGCCCCCTCAAAGTTCGCAGCGTTGCCAGGTAGACCCGCAGTCCCCGTGGCTGGCCACAAGTCTCTGCCTCTCAGATGGCCTCCAACCCTGGTCTCCTGCAGGGGCAGGTGCTGCTCGGTGCCGTAGGAGCCTTTAACTGGGCAGGGGGCGCTCTGCTCTATGACACACAAATCTGCCAAGGCCGCTTCCTGAACCAGACCAGAGCGAAAGCTGAGACTGCGCAGTACAGCTACCTGGGTGAGGCGGGGCCTGGAGACAACCAGGGTGAGGGCGGGGCCAGGAAACCACCTGTGTGGGCGGGGCCTGGAGACCCCTGGGTGGGGCGGGGTCTGGACAGCAATACTGAGGTTGCGCATTAAGCTGCAGTAGGCTTTCTAGTCGTCTAGAAGGTCCTGATCGTCTTATGGGCTGAGGGATGGGTCCTGGTTAGGGACCCTGAGGCTGAGAATTAGGGAGGGCCACCTGGGTGGGGACAAGGCCTGTGCAGATGGAAGCTCAGGGTGGCCCAGGTGGCTCCGGGCTGCCTAGGGAGGCGTGACCTCGATGTTAATAATAGTGATGTGTGACCCTTTCTCCTGTACTGCATGTGTGACGAATGTGGGTGGTGCCTGTGTGTGAGGGACTGGATTTTGAGCGAAGCTGTATAAATGATGATGTGTGTATATCACATCTGTGTGGTGGGGCACATGTGTGTGACCAGCCACGGTGGGTGAGCGGGAGCTCTGGCTGATGCTGAATTTGAAAGGATGAAAACGTCTCTCCAGTTTTGCCCCCCTGCCCAGGCCACTTCGAAGCCTGGCTGGGAAAGTGTGGGACCAAAGTAGTGGCCCGATGGGAGTTCCCACTCACAACCTGTCCCCCAGGCTACACGGTGGCGGTGCTGCATAAGGCCAGTGGCCTCTCCTATGTGGCTGGGGCTCCACGACACAAGCATCGGGGGACCGTGTTTGAGCTTCGGGAGGGCAGAGATACCAACTTCATGCCAGTGCTGGAGGGAGAGCAGGTACCTGCTGGAGAAGGACGCCGCTGTTGTTACACATGGAGGATCTGGAGGCCCCAGAGGGAAGGGGACAGGCTCTCGGGCACACAGGGGGTTGGGGACCCAGCCAGGGCAGAAGTCAGGAGGAGCTCAGTGCCTCTGTCCCGGCTCTGCATGACTGACTGCCAGCTGGTCCCCGCAATTGTGGGGGTTAGTGCTACTCACCCAGTGTTCTGTGTCACTCTGGTGACCAAACTGATCTGGAATGACGCAGATCTAGTGGTCCAGGAAGAGCAGGAGCAGGGTTCTAGCTTTGCTGAGGCATTCCCGAGGGGGCCTCCCCCGCACTCCCTCCCTGTAAGCTGAGTTCCTACTGGGCTGCAGATGGGGTCCTATTTTGGCTCTGAGCTGTGCCCTGTGGATATTGACATGGATGGGACCACGGACTTCTTGTTGGTGGCTGCTCCATTTTACCACATTCACGGACAGGAAGGCAGAGTCTACATGTACCGTCTGAATGAGCAGGTGGGAGCTTTGCAAGCTTGCTGAGGCTGTGGCCGCTCAGCCTGGTGCAGTGACAGAGGCTGGGAGCGCCCTGGCAGGCCTTGCCTAGTGCTGGGGGGGGGTGCTGGGTAGATGGTGGCCAGGTGGGGCAGCTGGTCCACTCCCTCCCCTGCCCCACTGTCTTACTTTCCCCACCCCACCATCTCATGGTGCTGGTGACTTCCCAAATAACTGCCCAGTTGACAAAGCACATTTTGTCTATGATCTTATTTCTCACAGTAACTATGGGAGGCAGCTGTCACTCCCATTTTACAGACGAGGAAGCTGAGGCTCAGGGAAGTTGAGACTTGCTCAAGTTTACATAGCAAGTGTGCGGTTGAGCCAGGATTAGAACCCAGGCCTCCCAACTGCCAGTCCAGTACCCCTAACTGTGGGAGCAAAGGGGCCAGGCTCTGGGCCCTTAACTGCAAGGTGGGACGACTCCAGCTTTACCACTCTCTCACTGTAACCTTGGGAAGGGCCTCAGACTACCTGCTGGAGAATCAGAAACAGCAAGTCCAGTGAGCATGCCTCCTGGGGTGGCAATAGGATGGGCACCTGCTGCTTCTTAAGGACTAAGCTGCCTGTTTGTTTACAGGATGGTTCCTTCTCCTTGGCACACATGCTGCGTGGGTACCTCGAGTTCACGGATTCCCGATTTGGCTTTGCTATGGCAACGGTGGGGGATATCAGTCAAGATAAGCTCACAGATGTGGCCATCGGGGCCCCCCTGGAGGGCTTTGGGGCAGATGATGGTGCCAGCTTTGGCAGCGTGTACATCTACAATGGACACTGGGATGGCCTCTCTACCAGGCCCTCACAGGTGACCCCCTGGGCTCTCTCCTGCCTCCACCCTGGGGCTCTGCCCTCCCCTAAATGTGCTAGCCTGAGCCTCAAGCCAGCTCCAGTCCTAAGTGCCCAGCAGGTCCCAAGGGGTTGGGAGTACCCACTGAAGGACAGAGGTCACCTGGAGGATCCAGGCCAGGGCCTTACGCCAGATCCTTCCAGCAGGGCAAGAGATTGTGGCAACATCTGTCTACTTGCTGACCTGTATCTTCCTGAGCATCTCGCCTGGATGGCCCCGAGGCATCTCACTTCACACGGCCCAACTGAATGCATCCTTTTCCCCCAGACACCTCTGGGCCCCATGTCCCCATCTTTCCCTTCACACCTAACACTCAGCAGAGGCTGTCAGTCCCCAAGTCCTATGATTCTGGCTGTCTCCCAAATCCAGCCCCACCACGCCTGCCCGGCTCCCACCTCCTCTCCACCTTCCACCCGGTGTCTGCTTTGACACGCCCACCCCACACCCCAGCCTCGCATCCAGCCTCCTTGCTTCCAGGTGTCTCCTTGTTCCTACTGCCCTGGCCCCTGGCTGTCTCCTCAGATGACCTGCTCTTCCCCACCTCCCTCCCCCCACTGGCGAGTCCCACCTGCCTCTCAAGTCCCCATTCAAATGCCACTTCCCAGGGAAACCTTGCCTTTCTCTTTCCAGTTCCTCAGTTGAGGGCTCCGGGGTGGGGACTGGGCTGATGATGCTGATTTGAATACAGCTGGAAGGACTCCCCTTGCCCTCCTCCACTCCTGTGTTTCTCCCTCCGCAGCGGATCAGAGCCTCAGCAGTGGCCCCAGGACTCCGGTTCTTTGGCATGTCTGTGGCTGGTGGCTTAGATTTCAGTGGCGATGACCTCGCTGACATCACCGTGGGCACTCTGGGCCAGGCGGCTGTGCTACGGTAGGGGTCTGCCGTGCCTTCTGGGATCCCAGACCCCAGCCCCACCCAGTTGCCCTGCCCTAAGGACCTCACAAGGATGTGGGCTCTGATGGGAGGGAATTAAGTATGGCCGTAAGGGCCCTGGCTCTGGAGTCTGCCCATCTGGGTTTGAACTTCGGCTCTCACTTAACCATGTGCCCTTGGGCAGGTTGATGAATTCTAGATCCCAATTTTCTCATTTATAAGTGAGAATAGCGGTAGCACCCACCTCACAGAGTTACAAGGATTAATTGAGAGATTATATGCAAAGTGTTTAGCACAGTGCTCAGGGATGGCTATTATTATTCTCGTGAATTTCAGAGCTTCTGTGCTCCATCTCTGAGTGAATTATCAAGTCCATGGCTATAAAGAAGCCGATGGAGTGCCCACCTACCCCGTGCTCTCCTCTGAGCTCCGGACGCAGCTGTCTGCTCAGCATCCCTCCTGGCTGCTACTCACAGGCCCCTCAAAGTTAACTTGTCTAAAAATGGACTCTCATTCTCACCCACTTCTCATCCTCCTGCAGCCTGTTCCCCCTCAGGCTTCCCTTCTCAGTCAATGGCACTATTTGTTCAGGACAGAAACTGCTGTATCCTATCTTATTTTTAGCATTGCGTTACCTGTACTGCTTCTTGTTTATTTGCTTGTCTGTTTTCCCATTAAAGCAGGGATGGGTCTCTTTCCCTACTGTATCCTGAAGACTCAAAACAGCCCTTGGTGTATTAGAGACATTCAGTAAACATTCCCTGATGAATGAAGGAGCGAAGCGCTGACTCCAAAATCCTTCGCTCACTTCTCACGGTCCTCTTTGCGGTCTTGTTTATTAGCTCAAGACCTGTGGTTTACCTGAAAGTATCCATGACCTTCAACCCCACGGCACTGCCCATTGGCTTCAACCGCAGTGTGAATGTGTGTTTGTGTTTTGAAATCAGCTCTATGATGACAGCTGCGGAGTCAGGTAACTGGGAGCCTAGCTGAGCCACCCAGGATTGTGGTCACTGCCGGTGGGGTTTCATAGGGGGCAGAGAAAGAGGACTGGGATGGAGGGTGGGTATTAGGAGGTTCTGGGGCTTGAAATCCCTCTATCGGAGCTTAGCTCCTTTGATATCAGGTTCTCTCTAATGGGAACTGCCAGAAAAGGGTGATGTGCTGTGAAGTCCACACTCTGAAGGGTTAGTCTGACACTGTAGGGGCATAGGGCATTGCATTGCTTTCTCAAGGTTGAAGGGTTGAGTTTCTCAAAGAAGACTCAGAAAAAGGTGGCCATTTCGCTATCTCCATCTACTGGTCCCACGCATGTGTATGTGTGTAGGGGCTCCTGAGGACTGCCCTTCCTCTTCCTCTTTGATTTACATCTTCCCACCTTCCCTTCTCACGGTGTGTTCTGGCCCAGGTGGGACTGGCTCACCTGCCAGAGGTCTGGCCTCTCTTCCTATCCCCTTACTTGATATCCGTTGGAAGACTTTCTAGAAGGCAGAGGGTAGGCATAGCTTTCCCAGCCTGGGCAGTTACTGCCAACCCCAGAAGCCCCCTCCAGAATAATCCCTCAGCAACAGTCCTCAAGGTTTAATCTCTCAGTAACAATCCCTGAGATGTCTCTCTTCTTCCTGCAGGCCAGAGAGCACAGTCCCAGGTGGGGTGGCTTTGCTGCAGAAGGCCATGATCAAATCTGGGGCAGAAAATCACAGGCCTATCAGTTCCTGTTGCATAGGCTGAAAGCTTCAGGCCACAGAGCCTGAGTTGCTGTGTGACACTGGGCAGGTGTCTTTCACTCTCTGGGCACTATTCTGCTCTGAACAGTAAGGGAGTCTATAAGTACTTCCAGCTCTGTCATCTTCAGACTTTACTCCATGGCTTCTCTCTCCATTTCCCAATTATTCCTCTTCTTCCTCATTTCTCTCAGTCCCCAACTTCTCCCTGAGCCTTCCTTCCCCCAGGGAAGACTGACTCAGCCCTGGGACTGTGCCCCTCTTGAGGGCACAGAGGGAGCCTAGCCAGGTGCCAGAAGACCAAGAAAAAAGTACCTTTGAAATGAAGAAACTGGTCCAGCACCAGGGAAGTGCCTGGGTGGGGACACCACCCAGGAGGGTCTCATAAGGAAGTGCAGACAGGCTGGGGGCCTCTGTCTAGGGATTGCCTGCCCCACCCTCATCAGGAGGGTCTGCTCTTCATTCCCAGGTCTGAGAGAGATGTCTCTGAACTTCACGGTGGATGTGGATGTGGGGAAGCAGAGGAAAAGGCTGCGGTGTGCAGACACGAGAGCTTGTCAGAGCCACCTTAGTGGGTGGGGCAGTGGGTCCCATCTTTGTGAGCCCCTCCTGCTCATGCCCACAGAGGGAGAGGTAAGTGGAGGGGTTTACAGCAACACAGATGTTGAGAAAAGATTTGAGGTGTTAATGATGCCGGGGTTCTTGTTCACGAAGGCGAAGAATGAGCTTAGCAAACAGTCAAGGTAGGAGAGCAAGGTACAGGCTTTTATTTAGAGATAAACTGAAAGGACAGAGCTCCTGGCTCATGCCAGGAGGGGACAAGAGAGGCCGGGGTGGTGCGGTGTTTAGGGGGTTTTATAGGCAGATGAGGATTTTTCGAGAACATGAAAAAAAAAGGCTTAGGGGTGTGGACTTGTACCACCTGCCCTGCCCTCAAGGCAGGCTGGGTTGTTCTTTGCTTGCTAGGGCTGTTTACAGTGAAGTCACGGGTTATGCTGAGATACCCTTCCCTATTTGTGAAACACTCAAACACTCTAGGCCCAGTTGCTCCAGGCCTTTTGACTTTTAACTGACCTCATAGAAGATGTCTATATTCTTAGTCTGGTATCTTTATCCTAGAGAATTAGTGTGACCTTGACTTTGCATAATGCTTAACAGAGTTTCAGAAGGGACTTCTTTGCCCATTGTTATACTGCTCTGACTGTAAATATCCCGCCCTGCTTTTTCCGGAGGCCCTCACACTACTCTGACTACCCCATGGTCCCTGTCTCATGAGCAATGAAGGATGCGTACTCAAATACAGTAGGCAATTAAAATAACCACAACAGATCAAGAACCACATAATGACATGGGTAATGGGGTTAATTATATTAGAAATCCAGATGAAAGAAATAAACTAAAATTGAACAGTATATCTCTGACCTCCTAGAAGCTGCACAGAAAGGGAAATGCTCTAATTGCCGACATTTTTCTTGGTAATGAACCAGGAGTAACAGGGCTTTCTCCCCCTCCCACGTGTCATCTAACCTCGCCTGATAATAACAGTGGGGCTGAGGGCCCTTAAGCGAATCAACATCAGAAAAATCGAACACGAGAAATTAGAAATAGGAAGACAAAAGTTGTCATTTGTCAGGTTTACCCCTGACAGTGGTACCTAGGGACATGAAAAAATGTATTTGTCAGAATTCAGGGCTGACAGGACCCAGAACTTGGGACCTATAAGGGTCATTTATTCCAGTAAACATATTACTATGCTTCTGACTACATATCTGTTCCCACGTCTGTTCAGATTGTTTACTGGATTAAGAAAGTGTTTCTGGCAAGTCTTTGGCTTCCTTAAACAAAAGCATGGCTACGTTTTCCCCTGGGCGTCATGTAAACCTCTCAGGAGTTCAGGGCTCCTGCCGTGGCTCACTCAGAGAGATTTGCAAATGGCATCCTATGCAATCTCCTCGCCTTCGGTTTTTGTCTGTCTAATATATCCTCCATGCTGCTTTGAGAAAGATCTTTCTCAACTATCTGAATAAAGTCCAAGTTGATTTTTAATGGCTGATGGCCAGAATCCCATTGTGATCGGGGTGGGGACCATAAGGAGTTATGAGGCCTGAGGCCATCACAGATGAAGGGAAATTTTTCCAAAGTCCTTGGCAACTTGGTTGAAGAGACTTTCCTTTCAGCCCGGCTACTGGCAGGAGGCTCACCACTTTGATTGTTTATTTCTTATTCTGACTACTCAAAGTTAAAAGTATTGTCCTTGTCATCTTCTCCCCCACATCCAACTGCAACCCTGCGTTCCTTGGTGACTCTGCAGCTCTGTGAGGAGGACTGCTTCTCCAACATCAGTGTCAAGGTCAGCTACCAACTCCAGGGCCCCGAGGGCCGGAGGGACCATCCCCACCCCGTCCTGGACCTCTACACTGAGCCCTCCGCCATCTTCCAGGTGACTCACCTGGGACCAGACTTACTTGGAGCCATCCCCCCAAATGTTAGACTGGGAGAGCCTTCAGAAAGCCCATGAGCCCGTCATTGTACAAATGGGGAAACTGAGTTCCTGAGATGGGGTTAATTTGCCTAGGGCCTCACTGATGGGTAACACAGGTCCCCAAATGAACCCCAAGGCTAGATCCCTGTCTTCACAAAAAGTGCTTGCTACATATTTAGCAAAGCATTTGAATATGTTGCCCGACTTGGCAAGGGTATCTGATGGCCATGTGGTGGGGGTCCCGTGAGAGGGCTGGGCTGGAGCTCTCGTGCTCTTTTCCACCAAGAGGAAGCCTTTTGGCATTCCTGCTACCCAGACCCGCCCAGGGCCTTTGGGCTGAATGCCCCGCCAAACCTGCTCACCAACAGGTAGGGACATTGCAAGAAACTTTCCTCATAACTAAGGGAAATCAGAGGAGAATAAACAGACAGATTTCTGGATTTTATGATACCTAATGTGATTTTGTTCCCACCTTGGCCTGGCCCCCAGGGTATTCTGTCAGTCTTCATTTAAAAAGTCTTTCAGGGTATAGAAAATCAGCAAGATCAGTGATGTGACAACATGAGCATTAAAAAGTAATAATTACAGTCAGGTGGAATGAATTGAGTCTCCAAAAATAAAAATAAAAAGACAAAAGTAGTTCATGCTGGCACAGACAAGCTTCAGGTAACAGAGGTATATTTCCAGGTAATCGCAGGACAGTTACAACTACCCAATATTTTTATAAAGTGCTCTACATTAATTAAATTATATAAACCTTTAGCTCCCAGTTTAGGTTAATACCCGATGTACCAGTTGCAAACAGTAAGTAGGAATAAGAGAGCAACATAATCAGGGCGACTGTCCCCATTGCTCACCTGTCCAGGAAGAGAGAGATCAGTCTCCCTATGAACAAGACCGTCCTCTTAATTTTTTTAGGCAAGAGATTTTATTTTACATTTATAATGGTATCTTTATTTTATAAAGATTTTAAAAATTTGGTATTGGTAGTAAGTTAGATGATTCAGAAAAGATTGGGAGAGCTAATGTAATAAAATTTCATCAATAAGCAGATTATCATTAATCACATATATTCTGCTTTTTAAAACCTTTTATTTTGAAATATTTGGCTTACTAAAAAGTTACGCGAATAGTCCAAAGAATTCCCATGCATCCTTTAACCAGATTCCTCAAATGTTAACATTATAACATCTTAATTTCATTTGTTTTGTCATATTCTCTCTCACACATATATATATATAAAATATACATTAATCAGAAACATATTTATATTTCTGAACCATTAGAGTAATTACAGGTATGCCTCTTTACCCTCCATTACTTCAGTATATATTTCTAAAAACCAAGGACATTCTGTAAGAAATAACCACAGTACAATGATTGAAATCAGGAAATTAACAATGATAAAATACTATTATCTGATCTATATGTTTTATTCAAATATTACCAGTTGGCCTATTAATGCCCTTTATAGCAAAAGACAACCTTTTTTTTTTCCTGGTTCAGGAACATTCATTGCGTTTTTTCATTACCTACGTTTAGTCTCTCTTAAATTGGAACAGTTTCTCAGTCTTTCTTTGTTTTAAATGACCTTAATATTTTTGAAGGGTACAGGCCCGTTATTTTGTAGGATGTTCCTTAACTCGAGTCTGTCTGATGTTTCCTCACGAATAGACTCAGGTTATGCCCCTTTGGCAGGAATATCACAGAAGTGAAGCTGTGTCTTTCTGAGTGTATAGTAGCAGGAGGCACATGTTGCTATGTCCCGTTCTGGTGCTGTTTCCCTTTGGAATTAATAAGTGTCTTATGGAGAGATGCTTTGAGATTATGTATATGTCCTGCATAGCGTCCATTCGTGATTCTTACCTTAATCAGTTATTACTTTGATGGTCTGGCAAAAACATTAAAAAGTTTTATTTTTTCCACGGATAAAATAGGTGAGGAGAATTTATTTGGTGTTATGTTAGGCCCATAAATGTTTCCAGAGAGTGAGTTCTAGCTGGGAGCTTAGGTGGTTTAACTGCTCTTTCACTGGGGTTGGGTAAAAGAGAGCAGGCTAGGCGACTATATTAAAAACAGAACTTATAAGACCTGCTCCAGCCTGTTGACCTGGTCAGATAGTGCTCCAAGCTCTGACTTCTGCAAACTTCATCTTCCTTCTCCAGGAAACAGAAGGTTTCCTTTCTAGCTCTGGACTCCCATTCCAGCTCCAGGCCATAGTAACAGTCCTTGCATAAAGCTGCTGGGGAGATAAATTCAGAGATTCCCCAGTTAAAGAGCTCGCTGTGTTTCCTTCATAATAAAACAGAAGCCCAGCTCCTTTAGGAAATTTGATTTTTCAAGCTAACTAGGGCTTTTCAACCTTGAGTGGGCCTTTTAGATCCAGTGTGGCTTCCTGAATTCATTTTAGCGTAGGCAAGATTGCAAGGGGCATGTTTAACCTACAAAGAGGAGCCACGGGACAAGAACCCTGACAATATTTGGTAAGGTATCTCCAATTCCAGCCCCTGCCATTCCTGCCTCTGCTTGAAAAGACTAAGGAAGCTTTTCTTCACATAGGTTTCCTCCTATAATGTTCAAAGCCGTGAATTTTGAGTGTTGCTGCTGAAGCCACACAGTATGAACGGGATGGGCACGCCCCCCATGCCATGAGGGGCACCTCATTTTTGACTTAGGCAGAGGCCTGACTCACCCCCTAACCCTGACTGTCACCCCCTACCTCTTAGGGCAAGAAATGTCACAGTCACTGCTCTCCAGGCCACGTAGGCACAACCCCAGCCTGTCAGCCTTTACCTCCCTGCACCTGCATGCCTCAGAGTCAGCAGGAAGGACAGGAGAGTCCTGAGGAGACAATCATGATGCAAGGATGCTGGGGGCGGCGGGGTCCCTGGGCTGACCCTGCCCGACTCTGTTTGCTTACAGCTGCCCTACGAGAAGGCCTGCAAGAATAAGCTGTTTTGTGTCGCTGAGCTACATTTGGCCACTACCACCTCTCAGTAAGTTGGATCCAGTCTTCATAGTTTCTGCAATTACCTTCCTCCTGCAGGCTGACATGGCCAAACCCCTCATGAGGATCAATTACTCACTTCCTCCCTCTTCCCTTCATGGTCCACAAAGGACTTTGCATTTATGATCTCAAACAAACAAAATTTGTATTCCCATTTCAAAGATTAGGGAACAGACTCAGCAGTCGAGGCCCTGCTGGGATCACAGTGGTCCTTGGTGGACTTTAACCCAGGTCTCTTGACATCCAGACAATGCTATTTTCATAACCCAGTGTTTCTTGCCTCTAGGACCACCTCAGTGAGAGGTAACCACTTTCTGAATTACGTGAATTAATTGTCTGAATTAATTCATTAATTATTTATGGAGCATCTCTCTGAGCCCAGCACTTTGGTGCTGGAGATACATCAGCAAACAGCACAGATGAAAATCACTGCCCTCTTGGTGCTTTTAGGGGGAGAAGATAATAAAAAAATTTTATGTTGATGAGATGTACTATGAAGAAAAGTAAGGCAGGGAAGGTTGGGGGGAGTGCAAGGTGGGGGTGGGGTTTTAAATCAGGAAGGGTCCCACTGAGAAGGTAACGTCTTGGTGCGCCCAGGAGGTCAGGGAATGAACTATGTAGGTGTCTGAAGGAAGAGCAACTGCAAATGTCTTGAGATGGGAGCACGGCTGCAGGTGGGAGGACCAGCCAGGACACCGGTGGGGTCACAGCAGAGTGAGGGAGGGAGACGTAACGTGGGGGCAGAGGGAATGGTCATACAAGGCTTTGGAGGCCCTCCATACGGGCTTTTACTGTGAGCTGGGAAGCTAGAGGAATGTATGTTCTTGCATGGGCAGGGTCATGCTCACTGCTGTGTTATAGACTGTAGGAGCAAAGGTGAAGGCGGGGAGATAGTAAGGAGCTATTATAATAACTCAGGTGAAGAGTGGTGGTGAGGTGGGCCAGGGTGGTTAGCAATGAAGGTGGTTACATTTTGAAATTAGAGCCCACAGGATTTGCTGACAGATGCACGTCGTGGGGAGTGAGAGAAAGAAAAGGGTCTAAGAAGTTTTCCACAGTTCATCCTGAGCATCTGGAGCTTTGTGTGCAATGCAGTGGCCACAAGTCACATTTGGCTATTAAAATTTAAATTAATTAAAATTAAAACTTTAGTTCCTCAGTTGCACTAAGCACATTTAAGTGCTCAGTGCCCACATATGGCTAGTGGTATTGAGCAGTACAGGTCTGGCCCATTTCCACTACTGCAGAAGTTCCACTGGATCACAGTGAATTCTAGAATGATGGCAATGCCAAGAACAGAACTGGGGAAGCCTTTGGAAGAATGGTTTTGGAAGGCAGAGTAGAGAGGAAGAGATCATGACTTTGGTTTTGCATATGCGGTGGTCTAAGAGTGTCCTCCGTGCCTGTGTGAGTGAATGGTACAGAAGGCTAGTTGGCTGGCCTTGGCATCCATGGGGAAGAGCTCTGTTCCCAGAGTCCTGCTAAGCCCTCATAGAGACCTTATAGGACCTGTGTTTTCAGATGTTGACGGCTTAGCGCTGCCCATCTCAATTACCGAAGATCCAATTCAAGACTTCTGAGTGCTTTGAATCCAACCTAATAAGCAGATGCAGCTGGTTCCAACAGGGAATTAGTTATAGCCCAGACCCGCCACCCAGCCACTCCTTTGTGAAATAAGAGATACCGCAGAAACAGCTGGCTCTACACTACCTCCTAGTGTACAGAGCAAGCAGTCTCTTCTTTTTTCCAAAGTAGTGTTGAGTCTAATTGTTAGCATCTAAATGTCTCAGTAGTATTCGACCTTTCTGTGGCTATGGATATTTGAAAGAAGCTAAGGAATACTTCAGATTCTTCTCCCTAGAAAGTCACATGTGCACACATTAAGTGTTTGTATCCGGGGCCCTTTGAAACTGTCCCTGGCCCTCAGGTTAAGAACCTCTGTTAAATATTTCCATGACTCTCTCTCTCCTGGGCTCTGGAACAGTGTATCCACCTGACATTTCCACATCTCTACCTTGCCAGACAGAGCTCATCTGGGGGGCGCCCACCCTTGGGACTTCCTCCTTGTTCCCTCAATCACGAATAGCACCGCTCAGGCATCCATGGTGGAAACCCAGGACTCACCCTTGACTCCTCTCTCTTTTTGGCTCTGCCATATCCGGTTTCTATCCCTTCTCTCCATCCCCACCAACTACTGTCTTATTTCAAGGACAGCCATCTTTCAGATGTCTCTGTCCCTTCTTCCTTCACTCTATCCTCTTCTCAGCTGGGATAAAAACAGACACAATAAAAAAAAATAACAACAAAACGTCTGTCACAGTACTTTCCAGAGCTGCATATACCATCTTCAAACTTTTCTCAAGGTTAGCAAAGGTTTCTTTCTATTAATATGTTGTCCTGTCAATCTCAATTACTGATAGTAGTTCTGCACTCTGGGGTCCCACAGTACCTCAGCGGCCTGAAGGAAGCTTTCACAAGTCCCCAAGTTTTCTCTTTCTTCAGGCTGAACAGACTCATGTTTTAAACCAGAGCCTTTACATCAGAAGAGCCTGAATGATTCTGTGGGTGGGAGAGCTGAGGCCAAGAAAGGGGTAGGGACACTGGGCTTCCCGGGCTGCTGATCTCCAGTGTTGAGCAGAGTACTTGGCCCAGAGTAAGTACTGCATGAATATATGTGAAGTGGGTGAATTTGTGTAGTGAAGTATCTTGCCTGTGGTCACAGGGAATTGATGGTGAAAGAGGATTTAGATCCAGTTCTCCCAACTCCCTCTGAGGCTGCTAGGTGTCAAGCAGATGAGTTGGCCTCTCTTGGCTTGTTTCCCTCTCTATGAAATGGAAAGTTAAGTGTACTAGTTCACAGGGCTATTATGAGAATTAAGTGAGCATGTGAAGAATTTGGCCCAGTCCTACAATGTGCAGTCAAGAAATGCTAGCCATTATTGTCTCACCTAGCAACTGAGGTGGGTATGGCAGTCCAGGTGGTGCTTATGTTGAAGAGAAGAAAATCTAGCCTAAATGTATCCTTTAGGCAATTTATCTAAGAAGTTAGTTAAGAATGTGCTATTGTGTGGCACTGAGGTTTTTACAGATTAAATAAACTGGTAACACATAATCTATTTGCCAAACCCTACTACAGGAAGGATTTGGTGGTGGGTGTCACAAAGGAGCTGACTATGAACATTAGCCTGACGAACTCCGGAGAAGATTCCTACATGACAAGCATGGCTTTGAATTACCCCAGAAACTTACAGTTTAAAAGTATACGAAAGGTAATTATGACTGCGGCTTTGGAAACACACTCCTCATGGCTTTTCCTCTCTGCATACTTGTTTTTTCATGGAACCTCCTAACTGCTCTCCCTGCCTCCAGCTGCACCCTGGCTCATTCAATAAATGATTATTAATTAGATAAACCCCCTCCAACCACAGGCCATGCAGGCAGTCATGCCATTCTCTGCCTTAAAAACCCTCAAGGGGGCCATTTTGCTGCACGATCACTCCTCCTTGCTTGCAGCCTTTTAAAAATGGGTTTCTGAGACTGAAATAATCTCTCATGAATTAGCTTGGGCTGGGAAATTCAAAGTCTGCCCAGCCTGGGATCACAGACACAAAGCCAGCTGCAAGATACTAGGAAACAGTATTTCTCCCAAGCACATCCTGCAGCTTTAAAGTATCACAACATGAGAAATTATGTTCTCTAAAATCATAAGCAATCAGAAACTTTACTGTTTGAAGTTTCATCTGTAATTATGAAACCATCTCACTCTTGACTGGAGAATCTAAGTTGCTTTGATTAGACTTAATCTCAGTTTCCATCTGAGGGGGCAAAGCTTCGGATAAAGCATTTCTAAACACAATTTTCTACATCCATCTTAATATTTTCCAAGGAAATGGGTTCCTGGATTCAGACCTGATGTTGATTGACCCTTTTTACACACATCCCTGCTTTCCTTCGAGCCAATCAAAATGCTGCTTGGCTTATATTTCTCCTGAACTTCACCCTTCCCCAGAATCTTTTCATGACTGTCTTTTCTTTCGTTTGCGAGAGACTCCACAGTGCAGTTTTCCTCATTGCAATGAGTCAGTAAACCTGGATTTGTCCAACTACAGTTTGTCCTATGGTCTTAGGCTGTCTGGGTTAGAACAGCGTCCACATGTGAAAAGAATGAAATTATCTCATAAGCATCTAGAATGGAATTGGTGATGTCCCCTCCTTGGGAGAATTAAGAAACAGTCACTCAAATCATACTGCATAGTCAGGGGTCCAGATGAGGAGCCATGGATGAGAAAGCCTTCACAGCAGGCCTTGGGCTCATGCTGGCCTTCCCCCACCTCAGTACGTTAAACTGCGTTGGTCTGAGGCCCAGTTCAAACGTCTGCTTCCCTATGAAGACTTTACAGATTCCTCCTCATTGGATTTCATCTTTTCTCTACTGCTTTTCTCTGTACCTCTCCCACAGAACCACTCCTTAGGTCTGTATTTAAATTCCTCAATCATCTACTACTGCCCTCCTGCCCAGCTTTTGAGGAAGACAGGGAGCAAGTCTGATCTGTGTCCCCAGCTCCTGGCAGGGTGTCTGGCATGTGGAGAGTCAGTGAATGCTTGCTGAATTCGTGTGAGGAAACTGCTCCAATTTTTGCCCTTTAAGAAGTATCTTTTGTGTTACCAGCCTCCTTCTCCGAACATCCAGTGTGATGACCCCAAGCCAACTGCTTCTGTCCTGGTCATGAACTGCAGGATTGGTCACCCTATACTCAAGAGGTCGTCTGTGAGTCTGTTTTGATTGGCTGACTTCTCACTATGCTGGAGTCGGTGTCTTCTCCAGCCTCTTCTCATCTGAATCGCTCTGTGGTGGGCTCCACACTTCCCCTTACTGTAGCCAATTCATAGCAGTGCTTAGAACAGCCAGGTCTGCTCGGCAAGTAGGGAGTGGGGGACACAGCCATAGACCGCTGGCTCCCCCAGTAACAGCAGAGAGAAGTGGGGGTGGTATAAAGGAGCACCAGACCCAACGTCACTCGTCCTGAGCTAAGTCCCTGACCTCGCCACTCATGAGCTTTGAAGTGGTTTCCTCAGCTGGGAAAGGGAGTGATGCTGTCTGCCCTCTTCCTCCACGCTGACGTTATGAGGCTTACGTGGAATACATGGAGTCGTGCTGTGCTAGGATAACCTGATTGTTTCCCAGGCCTGTTTAGGTTGTAGGAAGCAGCTTGAACTGTGGGTGGTATAGAGAAGAATCAAGTGACTTTTTTTTTCTTTAAACAGGCAAACTTTTCAGTAGTTTGGCAGCTAGAGGAGAATGCCTTTCCAAACAGAACAGCCAGCATCACTGTGACAGTCACCAAGTAAGTAGTGTCTGTGTCACAGCAGGCCCAGGCTGTGGGCCCCCGTGGGCAGGTGCGAGAGCTATGGCTGCCTGACGGCCCCGGGAGAACAGGAACGCCACTGAGGCCACAGAAGGCAGCCGTGCCCCGCAGTGCCTTGGCTTTCCCTTCTGTTATCAAAGATAGTAAGACACTCTTTTATGGGCACACAAAAGAAAACTATGGTGTAGTCCGATGGGAGACATGGCATAGCCCAGCCTTGGACGGGAGGTCTGATTCTGGGCCATTGAGCTTCACAGCAGCTCTGTCATCTGCAAAGCTGCCTGGAGGAAGGCTGAGGTGTGGCGTTCTCAAACGGGGTGATCCTGTCCCCAGGGGCAATGCCTCAAGACACTTTTGATTGCCACGACTTGGGGGTGTTAGTGGCATCTGGTGGGCAGCAAGTGGAGAGGCTGCTCATTGTACAGTATACAGGAGCCTCTCACAGATAATTGCCTGGCCCAAATATCAGCACTGTCAAGGTTGAGAAGCCCTTTCCAAATCACATTCTCCAAGTATAGTTTTCTAGTGTGTGTTCTACACTCCAGTCGCTCATCTCTAAGTCTTTTCTTATCTGACCCTTGATGACCCTGGGAAGCAGCTGTATGTACAAAGCAGATGTGCGGTGAACTGACACTCTTTTATTTCCTAGTTCCAATGAAAGAAGGTCTTTGGTCACAGAGACCCACAGCCTTCAGTTCAGGTGGGCCTTCATGGCAGTTCTTCCCAAGTAAGTACTTCCAAGGGGCCAACACCTGCACAGCGTCAGGCATTTTCTCCTGTGGATGACACCGGGGCCAGGGTGGGCGGGGGGCAGTGCTCTTCCCTGACAGGAGGCTGCTTAGAACCCTGGCTCCTCCAGTTTCTTGGGCACTAACTGTTGGGTCTCAGAAACCCCATGGCAGTCATCAGGAAGGAGCAATGCCAACTGACCTTGCTACAAGAGAGCTGATGTGATGCTGAGGAGGGAAGGAGAGGGGCTGTGGGATTGGGAAGGAAGGAGAAAAGGCAGGCCACTCTGAGGAATGGTAACTAGACATACAACCAGCCCAAATGCACAGAATTCAAATATTCTACCCGACCCCAACTGCCCTACCACCACTTTACATTTTGATATTGTTTTGATATCACCAAAGTATCGGATGCCCTCTGTCCTAGTGGACTTAACAGATAGCATTCAGGTTCATTTAAAACAAGAAGGGGGCCTTGAGGCCTAACACATATCCTCTCAATTGCAGACCATCGGTAATGTACGTGTACGTAAACACAAGCCGGGGGGTTTCCGACCACAAAGAATTCTTCTTTAATGTAAGTGCTAAGTGCTTATCATTGCAAAGCTGCAGGTGGCAAGGCTACACCAGCTTGGATGTCCTACTGATTCTGTTTTGCAGATACATGGGGAAAATCTCTTTGGAGCCAAATTCCAGCTGCAAATTTGTGTTCCAATCAAATTACAAGACATCCAGTTTATAAAAGTGAAGAGCCTGACAAAGACTCAGGTACTTAAAGGTGGTTCTTTATTTTGGTCACATTTCTTTCCAGAGTGACTATGGATTTTTAAAGGTATAAAAATAAGACTTCTAGAAAAGGAGTAAAAACAAGGTAAGTTAACCTGGGAACACATTAGGAGTAAATTGCCAAAGTCACTTTCAGGAGGAGTATCAACCACTCAGCTTTTAGAGTAACATTTCAGTTTTCCTTCCCTTGATGAAAAACAAGGAAAAATTCAAATCTCTTTAGTAGCTGTGAAAACATTTATTTTCCCTTTGAAAACTGATAAATTCTGCTTCTCTTTGTGATGGGCAAATGATCTTAATAAACATGTGGCATTTCTCACACTTCTTATAAATTTACTATCTTTCTTCCCTCTCTCCCTCCAATCTGTCTTTCTTAGTCTCTGCTTTGCTACAGCTCCTTTGCTTTTGGGTGACTCTTCATTGGTAGTATGGGGCCCGCAGCCAGTTTATGATACCTACAGAAACAGGCTCTGATCAGCCTGACGGCCGAGGCCTTGGGCTTGCCTGCATTTTTTTTTTTTTGCTCAGGCTACCTGAAATGTCAAGGTTCAAAAATGAAAATGTGGAATTTACAGAATGTACTCTGCTGACAGAGGGCTTCTAAGTTGTAAACACTTGTTCTCTTGTGTAGGTTTTTAAGAACATTTGTTAATTTTAACCATTTGCATTTCCATGCGGAAACAAAATTTTTGTTTGAAAAGCTGCATGTGAACATGTAAGAGCGGGAATTCTGCCTCTATCTGTTGTGGGAGACTGGAAACAGCACCAGGGGCTTCAAGCCTGGTGCTCTAGGGGGCAGTAAGGCACCTTTGGCTACTTAAACAGACTGTGCTGGCAGAGCAGGTCAGTGGCAGAGCTGAAGTTCAGCATTGTCTTGTAGAAATGTTGGATCTTTCTCCTCATTTGCTTCATGGCAGGGGTCCTATGTTTAGTCTTGAAGGTCATCTGTTTCAGCACCTTGTCTGTGAGGTAATGTAGCCAAAGCACATTATTATAAGGGTGATACTCACCCCAGCAGTTGTTGTTCTCCTTCCTCATTAGCCTGTAGATCTCAAACTGGTAGTCACCTTCACCTGCGAACAGGTCCTCATCCATGGATATGTCACAGAAAACCACAATCCCATCCCGCTCCAAGCGGGACAGGGTGTAGTCAATGATGTTGACCTGCAGTCCACAGGTGGGGATTGTGCTCGTCTTCCCATTGAGGGTGTACTGCAGCTTTTTGAGGCTGGTTTTCTTTATGAGCACATTCCCCCAATGTAAGTCTCGGTGCTCAAAGTGCAGCGATGCCTCGGCCACTGCGAGTGATGCAGTGATCTGGTGTAGAATGCTCTTTGCAGTAGCCATGGAGGACAAATTCTTTCTCATTTGCTCCAAGTCAACCCCTCCAAAGTCAAATTCCAGCACAATGAAAAGCTGGTCTTCCTCAAAAAAGTCAGGTCGGTCATTTGCAGAACCTTTGGTTGAGTTATAGTGATCCCAGGCTCTGAGGAGCAAGGGAGGGTAAGATCCTTGAACACAGTGCACTGAGTTCAACCCAATAAAGCCTTCTGTGCGGTTGCATACCTCATCAGACAAGAGGCTCAGCTCTTTGGAGATGATGATCTCTGGCAGGATTTCCTCAAAAGTCTTCTGATGGGCCCTGTTGACTAAATCCGGTCCTTCAATAGCAATGATTTTTAGAGCTACAGGTATGTGATTAGCAATTGTTCGAAACACTTCGCCAAATACCCCTTCCCCAATCTTCTCACAGCATTCCAGTTTTTCTGTGGAAAGGCAATAGCTAAAGGGGACAGGACCTTCCTGATTGCATTCCCCATAAACCTTTTTAGCATCAGATACCTTTTTGTCTGGAACATGGAGTGTTTTTAAAGGGGTTAGCAAGTACATGGACGAGGAATGCGAAGGGCACAGAACACTGCTTGTTCTGTTTGTGGCGGGAGGGTTTGCATATTCTGATATGAGGGACCCTGACAGAGAAGTGGTGGTGGTGTAGCTGCTGCATACTTCTGACACAGCGGTCACCATCTTCTTCTTGTGGAAACCGAAAGAAGCCCTGGTTTTTGTCCAAGCGCAGGTATTCTGTAAATGAGTCAGTTCGTGGCTGAAGAATAGCCCTTTTTCCATCTTTTGGCCCTTTTTAAACTGCTGATAATGGAGGAGGGAGGTTTCTACTGTCTTCTTATGTTTCCTTTTCCTGCTTGGCCCAGTCCTCTTAGGCCTGCTGATTTCCCCAGGTATGGTATAATCCTTGCAGACACTGGCTTCCTCATACCCTGTCTGGGCAACCTCTTGAGACCCAATCTCTTGACAAGAGTTCTGGTCTGTAGCTCTCTTCTTAGGCATGCCTGATAAGCCTGGCCCCTCCAGCCTCTTCCCCACCAGCTCTCTTCCACAGCAGGACTCCCTCATATTCTTCCCATCTGTCCCAAACTCTGAATCCTCAGGGTTTTCTGCGTCGATAAAGCTAAAGAGAGCTGACCTGACGCTGGCACGGGGTCGGGGGGCCAGCCTGGTGAACCTGTCTCCAGTGGCTGCCTCCCGGGAGCGGGTGGCAGGCGCGTGGTCCATCGAGGCTGCTGGGATGTGGCAGCCGCTCGGAGCTTCAGAGGCCGCATCCGGAGAGGCGGAGGGGCCGGTACAGATGACACTGTCTCCTGGCGCTGGGGACCCAGGGCCGAGGCCGGGAGAGCCCAGAGCGCTGAACAGGGAGGCACTGGTGCCCACCTCGCCGCCGTCCCGGGACCGGCTGCACACACTGAGGCCCGGGCTGAGCCGGCCCAGGTTGCCCTTGGGGAAGGGCGGCGTCCAGAGAGGGCCGCAGGGGGTGCTGCACTTTTGCGGGGGCCGCGCCCGCAGCCTCAGGCGTTTGGGGGTCACGATCGGGCCCGGCAGGTCCTTGGAGACTCGGCCGCCAGGGCGCCTCTGCCGCTGAGCCGCCGGACTGCGGGGAGAGAAGTCGGGGTCGTCAGGGTCGTCGGAAGCGACCAAGCACGAGGGGTCGCCGCTGCTGGCGCCGCTGCTGCTGCTGCTGCTGCTGCTGCAGAAACGCTTCCGGTCTTGCGGCGGGAACCACTGCGCGGCTGCCAGGCCCGGCCGCCGCCGCGGCCCCCCGCCGCCGGAACCCCCATAGGTTCGGAAGAGCCGACTCCCGGGGAGCGGGAGCGACCCCGCCATAGCCGGCACCCGCCAAGCAGTTCAAACGCAAACACCGCGAGACTTCCTCGAGAAGCGGGCGCGCCGGCCGGGCCGGCCTCCCCGCAGGGTCCTAGCGCTCGGCTCAGCTCAGGCGCGTCCTTCCCGGGCCCGCGGTTTCTGGGAGAGGGCGGTCGGCCATGGAGCTTTTCCTCTCTCACTGCGTCGCGGCAATGACTGTCGTTTCAGGCCCGCACTGTGTGCGCCCAGAGGCAGGAGAGCGCGTGTGGGACCGATCCGGGTCAGGTGAGCGTGGCCATGCCTTCTCGAGACGCCGGGAGGGAGGAAGGCCCGAGGCGGGTGACAGGAGAGGCCCGGATCCTGCTTTTCCGACGTTTCCCGGGAAAGCAAATGCAGGGCGGCCCCGAGACCCTTCTTAGTCTCGGCACTGGGTCACGTCGGTACAGTTCGCAGCTGTGCTGGAGCCAGCGTGGGCGCTCAAACCGCGCCCGCCCTCCATCCTGGGACCTTAATGTTCTCTGTGTGCTGAGGCTTGCAATTTCCAGTTTTGCCACCCAGAAAGGGATGTGCTAACTAGACTTTCCTTTTCTAGCATGTGGATATATGGCATTTGGTGAGCTGTGCCATCACTGCGGATAAAGAAAATATAACCGTGGCCGCAGAGCTCTCCTTGAGTCAGTATAAGCAGGTACTTGAGACGGTGAATGCTCCAGACGTGATCATTTTGCTCCTCACGGGCATGTATCTCCCCCGGGAAAGGATAATAGCATCTCAGTTATAACGTGTATGAAAACAGGTCTCTTGACCCACCTTTGGCCCCAGCCTGTCCTTTATTTAATTACTACAGGTAACTTACTAGTAACTTACTCCAGTTATTTATTAGGAATTCTAGGAAGTACTTAGGACTCCTTCCTTTCCTACATCCCCGTATCCCAGCAGCAAGCTATGTCATCCCACCTCCAAAATACCTTTTAAATTTGTTCATGTCTCCGCATCTCTCCTGCTGTTGTAGTTCAGGCTGCCATCTTTTGCCTGGCTTATTGCAGTCACACTATCTTTTCTTCTTGCCTCTGCTCTTGCCATGCTTGCTTGCTACAAATATTTCTTCACATAGTACCTATTTTAAAAAGCAAACGTGGTGCCACTCCTCTGCTTAAAAAAAACAGTGGCGTTTGAATACACTTGGACTAAAATCCATATTTTTTCAGTTGCCTGAAGGCACAGTATTATCTGTTCTTTGCTTCCTAACTTCATCTAGTACACTCCTCTCCCCCACTTCTTATGTTCCGGCTATTCTGTCCTTTCTATTCCTCCAGCTTGATATTGCTCTGGCCACAGGACCTTTGTACTTGCTGCTCCTTCTGCAGGAAACTGCTCTTCCCTTTTATCATCATCTCTGTGTTTTCTTCTTATATTTAGTTCAGATGTTAGAAGGCCTTCCCTGATCTCTCATTCTGAAGTGGACACTGTGATCAAGTTTAATGTCTTGCAGTGATCCAAGTGAGAATGATGAGATCTGAACTCAGGAAGTAGCAATGGGGATACAGAAAAAGGGACAGGTGCAAGAAAGACTAAAAATAAATTGTCAAGGGCAGACTTGGGTGAGGGTGTGACAGGTAAAGGGTAAGGGACAAGAAGTTGAGGAATGACTGGAGGTTTCTTGCATGAGTAACTCTGGTGGCTGAGGCCACGAATCAGGCTGAAAAGTACAGGAGAAGGAACACTGTATTCCCGCTAAAGGGAAGGCTGGTGAGTGCTGTCCAGGAAGTTCTTGTCTAAAATATGTTTTGCTTCCACCTCACTCACCTCCTACAGTTAAGAGATGTAACTGAAGTGCAGATCCTTGGTGAAATATCTTTCAACAAATCTCTATATGAGGGGCTGAATGCAGAGAACCACCGAACAAAGGTAATCCCTGGCTGCTTTTCTGGAAATTGTCCTGGGAAAACTGCCTAGCCTTGGAGCCCCTGTACAGGCCCTCTGCTGTTGCCGAATTCCTGTTTTCAGTCTTAGGACCTTGATCTTGACTCTGACACCAGCTCTATCTGTAACTTTGAGTTTAGTCAGCTTTTGCCTCAATTTTTCCATCTATGAAATGAGGTAATTGAATAAGCTGAGAAAATCTGAGAAATAACTAAGCTGGAATCAATAGCTATATATGTTTTGATTTGAAAATGTATTGTTTTAAAAAATTTTTCCTAAGTGAGAAGTGATTTTTTGGTATATGTAGCTCTCTTCCTGTGCAGTGCCAGTGTTGTGAGTATTAAACAGTCACAGTACTCAGGGTGCGTAATTATTTTGTGTCTTAGACTAAGTCCTAGAACTCTTGGGAGTCATTTTGCAGAAGTGTTACCACAAGTTAAACTGACATCTGTGGTCTCTGGGCTGAATATGTGTGTGCTGCCCGCCGTTGTCATTCTTGTTGACACTTACCTTGGCCTCAGAGATTATCCATCTGTGCACTCTTTAATTAGGCATGATGATTACTGGAGGGAATGTCAAGAGAGTGAGACTGCATTGCTAAGTACTAGGTGTCCTGAGTTCTTCCCTGGAAGAGAAAAGAGCAGTTGGCTAGGCATGTCAGAAATAACATTTCCTTTTATTTTTAAGTATTTGTAATACAGAAAATGATATGTAAGAAAGGAAGGTGCCCCTTATCCACTGCTCAGATTTAAAAAAAATAGAATAGCAAGAAAATACAAGTCTTACAGAAAGATACCAAATAAAAAATAATGGTTCTTTCACTACCTCCTTCCCATGTCCCCAGCTCCCTTTCTGAAAGGGTATTACTGTTAAACAGTTTTTTATTTGCACATTCTTAAATAATTTTTATAGTTTATATATATTTTTAAATATAAATTTACACATATATTTCCTCCTCATACTGACTCTTATTTCTGTAAGCATAGATTTCCCAAAATTATTTTCCTTTCTTTAAATTCAATACCCTAAGCAAAGTATTAAGTTGTTCCTGATAAATAGGCACCTGACTTACAATGAATCCGTGAGTATAAATAGCTGTGTATCCTTGTGCCTTTGAGCTGCAAGTAAGTAAAATTCTCACTAATGTACCAGGGAGGCATCTGTCGTTTATCTAGTGAGGGAGGCAGACCAAGGTCAGTGGCTTTGTTCCTCTGGATCTTGTGCTCTACCATCTGTGTATGGGTGATGCCCCCCCTTGTGGCCAGCACAAAGTTGCCACATCTCCCTGTGCCATATATATATATTTAAAATTTTTATTAAGGTATTATTGATATACACTCTTATGAAGGTTTCACATGAAAAAACAATGTGGTTACTACATTTACCCATATTATCAAGTCACCACCCATACCCCAATGCAGTCACTGTCCTTGGGTGTAGTAAGATGCCACAGATTCACTGTTTGCCTTCTCTGTGCTACACTGTTTTCCCGGTGACCCCCCACACCATGTGTACTAAACATAATACCCCTCAATACCCTTCTCCCTCCCTTCTCACCCACCCTCCCACACCACTCCCCTTTGGTAACTACTAGTTCCTTCTTGGCATCTCTGAGTCTGCTGCTATTTTGTTTCTTCAGTTTTGCTTCGTTGTTATACTCCACAAATTGGCTTATTTCACTGAGCATAATATCCTCTAGCTCCATCCATGTTGTTGCAAATGGTAGGATTTTTTCTTTCTTATGGCTGAATAGTATTCTGTTGTCTTTGTGTACCACCTCTTTATCCATTCATCTACTGATGGACACTTAGGTTGCTTCCATATCTTGGCTATTGTAAAAAGTGCTGCAATAAACATAGGGGTGCATATGTCTTTGAATCAGAAGTTGTATTCTTTGGGTAAATTCCAAGGAGTGGGATTCCAGGGTCAAATGGTATTTCTATTTTGAGTTTTTTGAGGAACCTCCACATTGCTTTCCACAATGGTTGAACTACCTCACATTCCTACCAGCAGCGTAGGAGGGTTCCCCTTTCTCTGCATCCTCGCCAGCATTTGTTGTTCTTAGTCTTTTGGATGCTGGCCATCCTTACTGGTGTGAGGTGATATCTCCTTGTGGTTTTAATTTGCATTTCCTTGATGATTAGTGATGTGGAGTATCTTTTCATGTGTCTGTTGGCCATCTGAATTTCTTCTTTGGAGAATTGTCTCTTCATATCCTCTGCCCATTTTTTAATCGGGTTAATTGTTTTTTGGGTGTTGAGATGTGTAAGTTCTTTATATATTTTGGATGTTAACCCCTTGTCGGATATGTCATTTACAAATATATTCTCCCATACTGTAGGATGCCTTTTTGTTCTGTTGATGGTGTCCTTTGTCGTACAGAAACTTTTTAGTTTGATGTAGTCCCATTAGTTCATTTTTGCTTTTGTTTCCCTTGCTCGAGGAGATGTGTTCAGGAAGAAGTTGCTCATGCTTATACTCAGGAGATTTTTGCCTCTGTTGTCATCTAAGAGTTTTATGGTTTCATGACTTACATTCAGGTCTTTGATCCATTTCGAGTTTACTTGTGTGTATGGGGTTAAACAGTAATCCGGTTTCATTATCTTGCATGTAGCTGTCCAGTTTTGCCAACACCAGCTGTGGAGCTGTGGAAGAGGCTGTCATTTCCCCATTGTATGTCCTGGCTCCTTTATCATATATTAATTGACCATATATGCTTGGGTTTATATCAGGGCTCTCTAGTGTGTTCCAGTGGTCTATGTGTCTGTTCTTGTGCCAGTACCAAATTATCTTGATTACTGTGGCTTTGTAGTAGAGCTTGAAGTTAGGGAGCATAATCCCCTCAGCTTTAATCTTCCTTCTCAGGATTGCTTTGGCTATTTGGGGTCTTTTTTGGTTCCATATGAATTTTAGAATGATTTTCTCTAGTTCGTTGAAGAATACTGTTGGTATTTTGATAGGAATTGCATTGAATCTGTAGATTGCTTTAGGCAGGATGGCCATTTTGACAATATTAATTCTTCCTATCCATGAGCACGAGATGTGTTTCCATTTATTGGTATCTTCTTTAATTTCTCTCATAAGTGTCTTGTAGTTTTCAGAGTATAGATCTTTCACTTCCTTGGTTAGGTTTATTCCTAGGTATTTTATTCTTTTTGATGCATCTGTGAATGGAATTGTTTTCCTGATTTCTCTCTCTGCTAGTTCATTGTTAGTGTATAGGAATGCCACAGATTTCTGTGTATTAATTTTGTATCCCGCAACTTTGCTGAATTCTGATATTAGATCTAGTAGTTTTGGAGTGGATTCTTTAGGGTTTTTTATGTACAATATCATGTCATCTGCAAACATGAACAGTTTAACTTGTTCCTTGGCAATCTGGATGCCTCTTCTTTCTTTGTGTTGTCTGATTGCCATGGCTAGGACCTCCAGTACTATTCTGAATAGAAGTGGGGACGGTGGACATCCTTGTCTTGTTCCCGATCTTAAAGGAAAACCTTTCAGCTTCTCGCTGTTAAGTATAATGTTGGCTGTGGGTTTGTCATATATGGTCTTTATTATGTTGAGGTACTTGCCCTCTATACCCATTTTGTTGAGAGTTTTTATCATGAATGGATGTTGAATTTTGTCAAATGCTTTTTCAGCATCTGTGGAGATAATGATTTGGTTTTTGTCCTTTCTGTTGATGTGGTGGATGATGTTGATGGATTTTCGAATGTTGTACCATTCTTGCATCCCTGGAATAAATCCTACTTGATCATGATGGATGATCATTTTGATGTATTTTTGAATTTGGTTTGCTAATATTTTGTTGAGTACTTTTGTGTCTATGTTCATCAGGGATATTGGTCGGTAATTTTCTTTTTTTGTGGTGTCTTTGCCTGGTTTTGGTATTAGAGTGATGCTGGCCTCATAGAATGAGTTTGGAAGTATTCCCTCTTCTTTTACTCCTTGGAAAACGTTAAGGAGGATGGGTATTAGGTCTTCACTAAATGTTTGATAAAATTCAGAGTTGAAGCCATCTGGTCCATGGATTTTGTTCTTAGGTAGGTTTTTGATTACCAGTTCAATTTCGTTGCTGGTAATTGGTCTTTTCATATTTTCTGTTTCTTTGTGGGTCAGCCTTGGAAGGTTGTATTTTTCTAGAAAGTTGTCCATCTCTTCTAGGTTATCCAGTTTGTTAGCATATAATTTTTCATAGTATTCTCTCATAGTTTGTTGTATTTCTGTGCTGTCCATAGTGATTTTTCCTTTCTCATTTCTGATTCTGTTTATGTGAGTAGACTCTCTTTTTTTCTTGATAAGTCTGGCTAGGGGTTTATCGATTTCGTTTATTTTCTTGAAAAACCAGCTCTTGCTTTTGTTGATCCTTTCTATTGTTTTATTCTTCTCGATTTTATTTATTTCTGCTCTAATCTTTATTATGTCCCTCCTTCTACTGACTTTGGGCCTCATTTGCTCTTCTTTTTCTAGTTTCGTTATTGTGAGTTTAGACTGCTCATATGGGATTGTTCTTCTTTCCTGGGGTAGGCATGTATTGCAATATACTTTCCTCTTAGCATGGCCTTTGCTGCGTCCCACAGATTTTGCAGTGTTGAATTATAGTTGTCATTTGTCTCTACATATTGCTTGATCTCTGTTTTTATTTGGTCATTGATCCATTGGTTATTTAGGAGCATGTTGTGAAGCCTCCATGTGTTTGTGGGGTTTTTCATTTTCTTTGAGTAATTTGTTTCTAGTTTCATACCTTTGTCGTCTGAGAAACTGGTTGGTACAATTTCAGTCTCTTTGAATTTACCAAGGCTCTTTTTGTGGCCTAGTATATGATCTATTCTTGAAAACGTTCCATGTGCACTTGAGAAGAATGTGTATTCTGCTGCTTTTGTGTGTAGAGTTCTGTAGATGTCTGTTAGGTCCATCGGTTCTAATGTGTTGTTCAGTGCCTCTGTCTCCTTACTTATTTTCTGTGTGGTTGATTTGTCCTTTGGAGTGAGTGGAGTGTTGAAGTCTCCTAGAATGAGTGCATTGCATTCTATTTCCCCTTTTAATTCTGTTAGTATTTGTTTCACATATGTTGGTGCTCCTGTGTTGGGTGCATAGATATTTATAATGGTTATATCTTCTTGTTGGATTGACCCCTTTATCATTATGTAATGTCCTTTTTGTCTCTTGTGATTTTCTTTGTTTTGAAGTCTATTTTGTCTGATACAAGTACTGCAACTCCTGCTTTTTTGTCCCCGTTAGTTCCATGAAATGTCTTTTTCCATCCCTTCACTTTTAGTCTGTGTATGTCTGGGTTTAAAGTGAGTCTCTTGTAGTGAGCATATAGATGGGTCTTGTTTTTTTATCCATTCAGTGACTCTATGTCTTTTGATTGGTGCATTCAGTCCATTTACATTTAGGGTGATTATGGATAGATATGTACTTATTGCCATTGCAGGCTTTAGATTCGTGGTTACCAAAGGTTCAGGGTTAACTTTCTTACTATTTAAGAGTCTAATTTAACTCACTTAATATGCTATTACAAACACAATCTAAACGTTCTTTTTTTTTCTCCTCCTTTTTCTTCCTCCTCCATTCTTTATATATTAGGTATCATATTCTGTACTCTTTGTCTATCCCTTGATTGACTTTGAGGATAGTTAATTTAATTTTGCATTTTCTTAGTAATTAGCTGTTCTCCTTTCTTTACTGTGGTCTTATTACCTCTGGTGACAGCTAATGAACTGTAGGAACACTTCCATCTATAGCAGTCTGTCCAAAATACAGTGTAGAGATAGTTTGTGGGAGGTACATTCTCTCAGCTTTTGCTTATCTGGGAATTGTTTAATCCCTCCTTCAAATTTAAATGATAATCTTGCTGGATAAAGTAATATCGGTTCAAGGCCCTTCTGCTTCATTGCCTTAAATACATCATGCTACTCCCTTCTGGCCTGTAAGGTTTCTGTTGAGAAGTCTGATGATAGCCTGATGGGCTTTCTTTTGTATGTGATCTTATATCTCTCTGACTGCTTTTAATAGTCTGTCCTTATCCTTGATCTTTGCCATTTTAATTACTATATGTCTTGGTGTTGTCTTCCTTGGGTCCCTTGTGTTGGGAGATTTGTGCACCTCCATGGCCTGAGAGACTATCTCCTTCCCCAGATTGGGGAAGTTTTCAGCAATTACCTCCTCAAAGACACTTTCTATCCCTTTCTCTCTCTCTTCTTCTTCTGGTACCCCTATTATGCGAATATTGTTCCGTTTGGATTGGTCACACAGTTCTCTCAATATTCTTTCATTCTTAGAGATCCTTTTTTCTCTCTGTGCCTCAGCTTCTTTGTATTCCTCTTCTCTAGTTTCTTTTTCATTTATTGTCTCCTCCACCATATCCAATCTGCTTTTAATACCATCCATTGTGCTCTTCAATGATTGGGTCTCCGACTGGAGTTCATTCCTGAGTTGTTGAATATTTTTCTGTACCTCCATGAGCATGTTAATGATTTTTATTTTGAACTCCCTTTCAGGGAGAGTCATGAGGTCGATATCATTTAAATCTTTCTCAGGAGTTGTATTAATAATTTTACTCTGAAGCAGGTTCCTTTGGCATTTCATATTTGCTTATGGCACCCTCTAGTGCCCAGAAGCTCTACTCTCTGGAGCTGCTCAGCCCCTGAAGCAATCTCGGGGGTTGCTGGGGAGTGGTATTGGTGCCTCGGGGGAGGAAAGAGCTGTTTCCTGCTTCCCGGCTGCTATGCCTGTCTCCACTGCCTGAACCGGTGGGCTGAGCACACAGGTATAAGCCTCTATGCTTTGCGTTTGTAGTTGCTGTAGACAGATCTTCCCTCTGGCTGGCCTAACTCCGGGGTAGGGTTTGCTGGTTTGCGAGCCAGGTGGGGCTGACCAGGAGAAAGGCGCAGTAGGCTGCCTATCATGGAGGGGGTTCTTGGAGCTGTGTAGGCAGCCAGGGAGCTGGAGCACCTGAAGATCGTGAAAGCTCCCAACCTGCTGGGCAGAGTGCACCTGGACAATTTTGTCTACCTGTCTTTTCTCCTGAGCAGTAACCTCTGTGCAATCCTTTCCCCTTTAGCAGCCCTCTTGCTAAGGGCTTCCTTGTTAGGAAGTCTCTCAGACTGCCTGCCTTTCTTTTGTCCCCGAGCAGCTGGGTATGGATCCCTGCTTTCCACAAGCAGCTGGAATCTCAGTCTCTCCAGGAATTCTGGCTGTCTTAGCTTTACAACCCCTAATTATGAGAGTATCATGCAAGCACCATGAAATGTAGGTTTGTGCTCCCAGAGCAGATCTCCAGAGTTAGGTATTCAGCAGGCCCAGGTCTCCACTCCCTCCCTGCTCCGTTTCTCTTCCTCCCGGCGGTGAGCTGGGGTGGGGGAAGGCCTTGGGTCCCACCAGGCCACAGCTTTAGTACGTTACCCTGTTCTGTGAGGTCTGGTCTTTTCTCCAGGTGTATGCAGTTTGGCGCAGTCTTCTTTCCTATTGCTCTTTCAGGAGTAATTGTATCAGTTATATTTTCGTATTATATGTGGTTTTAGGAGGAAGCCTCTGTCTCACCTCTCACGCCGCCATCTTTAATCTTGAAGGATCTCCCAGTGCCATATTTTCACGTGGCAGAATACAGAATAGGAAGCAAGAGGTCATAGTCCAAAGATCTTTCTTCACGTGCCTTCCCTTCTCAGGGAAGATACCTTCCTAATATCTCCCAGTAATATCTCCTTACATCTTATTAGTTAGAACTGGATCTTTTGCCAGTTGCCCATGAAGGGAATAGCTTTGTCATGGGCTTAGAGCAGTCAAGATTTCAGAACAAAATCTAAAAGCAGAGAATGGCTCTGGGCCGTTGATGCTTGCTACAAGCAGTAGTATCCTATGTCTTGCTTCTCCCTTGACCTCTACCAGGGCAGCTTTGGGGCACTTTAGGAAACTGTGGGTTTAGAAGAGGAAAAAGGGAAGAGGCTTTGAAAAATAGGAGCAGTTTTTCTCCTCAGATCTGGCCTCTTACTCCAGTTTCCTTCCCTTGGGACTTCATTTCTTTACTCTCCTAAACCCAGGTTCTTGAGGCACCCCCTCCAACCCCAACTCTTCCACAGAGGGAAAAAGCAGCTCTTCCTGTTCTTGCTCCCTCCTTATTCTCAAGGCCCAGAACTTACTCCTGTTAAGTTCAGCTGCGTATGAGTTAAATAGCACCTAGAGGATCAACCCTAGGAAGAATTTATAACTTAATTGGAAGAATCCTTAAAGGTAAATTTGTCCCGCCTTCTACCCCATACAGAAATTCTCTCCAAAGCATCCCTGACCTGGGTGCTTAAACACTTGTTTGAAGGGAACTCAATGTTTGGGGTCTTGTTGGCTCTCTGGCCCCACTGACGTCCTGCGAGCATGCTCTGGCCATGGACTCAACTGGCCATGACTTGGGAGAGCCGTGTCTGGGTCTCACCCTGGGAATCACGTCCCCTTAGTTTTCCAGCTGAGTCCTGTCCGAGAGAAGAATGCTTAGACCCCTGAAACGGAGAGCCTTCAGACAGCAGTGCTGTGGATGGCTTTTCATGGAAGAACTCTACAAGCAGTACACACGGGTGCCATTTTGTGTTTATTATCATGTGTCTGAAGTAACATATGCTTTAGTTTGGTAAAGAGCAGACCAGTATCTTTGTCATGTATATTTATTTCTGTGAGAAAAACATGTTATCAGATTTTAGGGATTTGTGTAAGGTCAAAAACACCCGTCAGAGTATTTTTGGACTTAGAGGTTACTTAAATAGTCATTCTGAAGATGATAAGCATAGGGCTCAAAGACATCACTTGGGATAGGTGGGTGTAGAATCTTGATTTTCTGTCTTTCAGTATTCTTTAAAACTTAGAGACCTTAATTCCCTGGGACCCTCTGTTAAACTGTCAGAGAAACCTTAACAGAAGGTCACAGTCTCCGGACAGGCTTAGCTTTTCTAGATAAGAGACCCGAATAGTTTCTGTAAAGTGTTTTGATCATTAGATAATTTTATTGTGCTCAGTTTATTTTTTCAGTTTTTATTCTCTGTGCTGTTGGAGAATTCTGTTGATAAATCTCCAGCTGTGCCCTGTCTGTAAAGAGCCTGTCAAAGGCATTCTTCATTTCTGTTAGTGTTTTTGATTTCTAGCATTTCTTTTGGGTTCTGTCTTAGGATTTCCATCTCTGCTTATATCACGCATTGGTTCTTCATGCTGTCGACTTCATCCTTCAGAACCCTTAGCAATCATAGTTGTTTTAAATTCCTAGTCTGATAATCCCAGCATCCTTGACATGTCTGGTTCTGATGCTTACTCTCTTTCCAAATGGTGTTTTTTTGCCTCTTTGTGTGTCTGGTAATTTTTTCTCGGTAGCTGGCCTTGAGGTACCAGGTAAAAGAGATTGCGGTAAATAGGCTGTTAGTGATGCGGTGAGGTGCGGGGAAGGGGCCGCATTCCATCACCCCATGAACAGGTCTCAGTCTTTTAGTGAACCTGTGCCTCTGGACTGTGAACTTCGCAAGTGTTCCTCAGTTTTTTCCAGCCCCTTAGGTGGGACGGGATGGCTAGAGTGGGCTGGAGTTGGGTGTTTCCTTTTCGTGTCAGTGGGCCCTGATAACGCCCAGCGTTAGGCTGCGGTTAACTGGTTTCCTGAGGGCAGGCTTTGCAGGGTGCTCGTGTATTTCAGGACAGTTCCTCTTCCTTTCCTCCTGCTGGAAGCACCGAGGGGTTTGTCCCCAGTATTTACCTGGTCAAGCTTTTGGACTTGTTGGTCTTTCAATCTGTTCGGCTTCTTTTTACTTGTTAGCACAGAGTGATGACCTCCAGTCTGTTTGTGGAACATGTGGAACCAGAAACTGCAAGTCTCATTAGATCATTTTAGATGCTGTATCAGGAAATGTTCAGCTTTTTGCTTTACAGTCATCAGTCTTGATCAGAACACAGGATATTGCTGAGTTCTCATATTGTGCCCCTTAAAATAACGTGGAATTTCTTTCTCATTTGCTTTACTTTACTTATTTGATATCTCTGTCTTGTTCTAGATCACTGTCTTCTTCCTGAAAGATACGGAGTATTCTTTGCTTCTCATCATGGCAAGCAGTGTTGGCGGCCTCCTGGTTTTGATTTTGATCGTAGTCCTCCTGTTCAAGGTCAGTTCTGCTTGTTCATAGAGGCTCTGGGGTTGGGTACGGTACGCCCTAGGGCAGGCAGCCCCTGATTCAGAGCAGTTACCCTCGCCTTGTGGCTACTGGGCCCTGTTCCATCAACCACACACCTGCTTAGGCAGATAAGTAAGACAGTTTCTGTCTGGAAAAGACAAACGTCTAATTGAAGTGTTGGAGTATGGAGAGGTTTTCCTAAAATAGATCTGATTGTAATTCTCCTGTTCAAATCTTTTACTTTCCTTCCCGTTTTAACGTTCAAACCCTTTTGCTGCTATTCAGGACCCTCCGATCTCTGACCTCTTCCCCTCTCTACCCTTAAGTCTTGCTTTTTTCTCCAAACGCACTGAATTAAGCAGTTCATTGAACAACGAGTCTCTGTACTTGGAGTTATACTGTCTACACCTGACCCTTGCTGCCCTTCCCTACTTCTCCCCCTTCCTCACACTTTCCTTTTAAAACTCAACCCAGAGATTCCTGAGTCCTCTGAGCTGAGTCACATGCTTTTCCTGTGAGCTCCCTTCTGGAAACCCTTCCAAGGAGCAGTCGTCACACTGTATTGTAATTATGTCTCTTCTGACTAGTTTGCATGTTTCTTGATGTAAGAGGCTGAACTTGATCTCTTTCTACCCTCAGCATGGGAGGCTGAGTACTTTTACATACAAAAGGTACAGTACAGCTGAAACTAGAACACTTTGCAGAATTAGTTAAGAAGGTCGGAGGTCTGAGGGTTCAGAGGAAAGTAGAAAATGACTTCTGAGAGGAATGAGCACCAGGAAAGGTTTACGGAAAGGCAGCAATCCAGACAGGTCCTGAAGGATGGGATTCTGAGGGACAGATTCAGCGGAAGCACGAGGAGCTGAGGCATGTAGGGGCTATTTCGGCAACAACCAGATAAATGGTTTTCTAAAACAGATGGATGTTTTAGGCCTGTAACTGGGCTTCCCCTCCCTTTGTTTTAGTGCGGCTTTTTTAAAAGAAAATACCAACAACTGAACTTAGAGAGCTTAAGGAAGGCCCAGCTGAAATCAGAGAATCTGCTGCTAGAAGAAAATGAGGACCAGCTTCCTCATGTTGGGAGAGAACATCAGCCAGTCGTCGGACTTCCTGAGAACTGACTGCCGTTTCCCTTAGGGTGCCCCAGAGCAGAATCTAACAAACTGTGTGGAGTGTTTTTTAATCATATGTTGTCCCGAAGGTGTCTGTGCATTGTACAAAAAATAAACTTGGAAACATTTGGTGTCAAAGCTGAACTGTTTTGTTTTCAGAAGTGCCCTTAGTATGGAAATATATTTTATGATTTTTTTTCTTCAAGAGAAGGTTTTACAGCATTTTCCAACCTTATTTGCCTAAATATGCTCTTTTTCTTGGCATTTTTATTAACATCTCCGAAAATAGTTGTTCTATGAAGTACATCTTGAGGGATAGTGGTTGAGAGCAATTCCTAGTTTGGCCTTTTTCAAGATCCTGGAAACTTCACTTAAGGTCACAAAAAACCACCCCAAGAACAAATGTAAAAAGGTAGGAAAATGGAGGTCACCAAAACAGGAACTGGGGACTTTGTCGTGTAGTTTTGTTTCTGTGGTATGTGTGACCATGTCTATTTAATATGCTGCGCTAATCCTTACCTGGCCTCCAGCTTAGTGAATTGCTCAGGGAGACTTTTGTTCCTTAGTAAACACTGTCACCAGGAGAAAGCGCCCTCGACAGAAGGAAATGGCTGGAACCTGGCCTGGGAGTTGGAGGTGCAGAGATGAGGGCTAGCTTTGTGCTTAGTGTCTTATTTTATTTTGTGCCCCATGCTGTTAGAACCTAACCACATCTCTCCACTCCCAACTCCAACAGTCTTTTCTCTTGTGGACTGTAAGAGTCATTGCAAAAAATTAAATGGTGCAGAAGTCTACAATGTAGGAAGTAATCTCTGTGATGCCTCAGTTTTCATCGAATTCAGATATTTTCATTATTATTTATTTTACATTCAATTTTTTTTCCAAAATGTATATGTGTATAAGATTTAATTAAGAAATTTAACCCGAGTTTTTTTCCCCAGGGGCATAACTAGTTTTCACACCGCCACCTACTGAAACACTTAACCTACCTCCTCTGCTTTCCATGCTCCCCCTTTATCACAAGGGCTGGGAGGCTTTAAACATTTCCCAGACTCCTTTGAGGTGGGCTTCTAGTTTAGGTTCTGCCAGGGAGAGGCACTTGCATGAGACTAGAAAGTGAGAGACACCTTTCTTCCTATTCTGGCAATGGTGTGGCAGCCGATGAGTACAGGCCGCTGAGCAGCGGCCTTACAGGGTGGCTCACGCAGGGCTGTGGTTTCCGGCGGCTCCTCACCTCTGGGTGACACCAGCTCCCCTGTTTTTATTTTTCAGCTCTCCCGACAAAGTTGAAACTTAACTCTGAATAAATCTCTTTCTTCTCGAAATATCTAGAGTGGTTTCTATTTTCCTGATGACGTTGAGTCTGTTATTTCCAAATGAATAATGGTTATTTCTATATCTGTTACTGAAATGCACATTGGTGATTTGAAATTCTAATGTTACCGTTTATGACATTCCTATGTATGTATATATATAAATTCTGGAAATTTAGTTTTGTTTCCCTGATCCGTTTGTTCCTGTACCAGTACCACAATGGGAGGAACTTTTTAGCATTATGCTAATAGCACGAAGGTATCTAAAAAGCAAAAAGAAAGTCTCCTTCTCTTCTAATCTCTCTTTTTCCAAAAGCAACCACTGTGAATGATTTTTCAGATGCTCTTTAAAAATATTCCTATGCATATACCAGCATAAACTTTTTAACGTATATAAATGGGATAAGATTGTACATAGTGTCTCACCCCTTTTTCATCTAATAGACTTTACATATCTTTCAATAGCCACATTTTCAGATCTACCCCATTTTTTAAAATAGTGCCATAATAATCTGTTACATTTACTCAGTGAGTTCCTAGAAGTGGATATTTTGGTTGTTCCCATTTCTTTTTTTATTACAGAGAAAAGGTGTGATGAACATCTTTAAACATGTATCCTGCCTGGCTTGCTTTTTAGATCTATTCATGGGTAAGTTTCCAGCACAGTCACTGGCTCAAAGGTTATGTGCATTTGAAATTTTGATAGATGATGGCAACTTGACCTCCAAAATTCTTTTACCAGTTTATGTTTCCACTTAGGATATATTTAAGTGCCACTGTATGCCCTTGTCACCACCAGGCGTCATCAAATTTTAACTGTTGCTAAGCTGATCAGTGTGAAAAACTGTATCCTGTTTTTGATAACAGTTTTCATTGTAACTTTGCAGTAAATTTTGGTATCTTGATAGGTCATTTTCATTCTTACTAAAAAAGTATTGATTGAATTCTTTCAGATAATTTTTCAGAATCCCAAAAGAAACCCTTTGGGGTTTTAACTTAAATGTACAGATTAGGTTGGGGAGAACTGCTTTCTTTACAGTATTGTCTGCCTACTCAGAATTATGACATTTCTTCACTTGCTCAGATTTTGCAAAAACACCCTATAACAGGGATTTATAATTTTTGTCAGAGGTCCTAATTTATGAAGACTTTCATACCCCATAGTATTATATTTTTTATTGGTACTGTAAAAATTTTCCTTTTTTCTCCTGATTATAGAGTTTGTGTTTAGAATAGTTGGTTTTGAGTATTGGTCTTTGAACTCTTTGCTTCTTAATAGCGCTTCAGTTGATTCTCTTGGATTTCCTCAGGAGAAAATCCTCTGCAAATATTGGTAGTTTAGATGTAATTTGGAATCTTTATGAAATCTTGTTTTTTCACCCTTATTTCTTTGGCTTAGCACTTGGAGAGCTCTGAGAAGTTAACTGTGCGCCTCGTGTTCATGGGAAAGCTTTACATGCTGTCCACTGTCTGCCTCATAGCCTGCCCATGGCCCCAATCCCTGCCACCCTGCGCTTGGGCAGTTTCTGGGCCTGTTTGGAGAACCCATCTGCTTCTCAGGGAGCCCCTTTTGCCTGTGTCAAATCACCAGGCTGCTTGGCATGAGCAGCTTTTCTGTTGATCTGATTCCATCTAATTCATTTCTTTCAGAAATGCCTTTATATTTTGGGTCCCTTTATTGTCCTGTTCTCTGTTTCCAGTGCTGCCACAGGCTTTTCCTCCTTTATATTTCTTGGGTTGTTTCAGTGGGATTTGCCTCTGAAGGAAAAGAAAGAGGTAAGTTTGCTTAGGTATTTCCCTATTGTTGGGAAATATTTTTCAGTGTTACAGGTGACGTGCAGACCCTGCTTTCGTATTTTTTTTATTATAGATAACGGCCATGGTAACAGTCAAGCCTTATATTGACCACCTTTGAGCTATTGACTGACTGACCTGTGCTGATCTGATTGGAGTTAGAGCAGTGCTGTTGGAGTTAGGAGGCTACAGAAGGGACCAGTCTGTGAGGAGGAAGAGACTTTTAAACAGAAACATGGCTGGATTTTACAAATTCATGTGCTATAGCTTGGGCCAAGGCCCTGTCTTTTTTCTAAAAGAAAGGAAGATGGTAGAATTCTCTCTGTTGGAATCTTTGAATATACAAAATTCAAAGGCTTAAAAAAATAAACACAAAAATAAAGGTGTAGTCGTACTACCCCCGGACACTTCAAATATGCAGGCTAATAGAGGCAGAGTGACCAGGGATCAGCCCTCCATCCCTCTCCCTCACGTGATGACCTTCTTCATGGAGGCCCTGTGGCACAAAGAGTGAGGAAGCCCTTTCTGCCCTCACAGCCCTGTATGGCAGGTGTGTGCCCAACTGTCACTCCCTAAATTGTGCAGATCTGTCCTTTGGGGGTTTAGAGGAGAGGGATCCAGGGGGCCTTAGGAAGGAGACAGGCCTCTGAAAGCTGAGCCGTGAAGCCATGGAGGACCGAGGGGAGGGAGAGCAGCCTGGGTGAAGATGTGGAGGTTGGAAAACCCTGAAGCTGAGTGTGCTTGATGGGGCACTGAGGCTGGGAAGGCGGGTGAGGACAGTAACTGCAGTGAACGCTGAGGACCTCCGGAATCCGCACAAGAGACTATGGAAGCAACACCACTGTGTTTTACGTGAGGAGTTCCCACCGATGCATGCGTTTCATTACCACTACAGTCCTTGAACTTGAGAGCAGCGTGGCTGCGGGGGAGCCCGGCTGGAGGGGGAAGGAGGGGAGCTTGCTCTCAGACATACCGGGTCAGAGCCACTGCTGTGCGGGTTTGGCTCTCATGAGGTTGAGTCTTTATCGTGTTTGGTGCCTAGTGGGCCAGCATTTGACTATTTTTTAAAAATGTTTGTTAACCAGTAGAAGTTTTTCCCAGGTCACATTTTGAGAACTAAGTAATGAGTAACAACCCATCCATTAAGGTGGGTCATATGAGCTGCTGATGGACTCAGAGATGCTTCCCACAGAGAGGAGCTTCCTTCTTCCTGTGGACTTTATTGAAATGACATTAATAATGCATCAGCTACTCCTTAAATTCTCCAGTACTATCTCCTGATGGAATGTGTTTATCGTAGCAGGACTGCCATAGCAAAAAGAACACCTTTCCTAACTCCGTGATACTTAGGACTCTGAAGGACGGCTGGGTCTGCAGATGGTCCTCCAAGGCCCTGCTTGTGATGACCTCTCCTGTGTCTTAGGACTGATCCCAATCTCCTATCTGCAAGCTTTGCATATGAGCCCTCCTCTCCTTTGGGGTGGGAAATAGAACTGCAGTCACTATGCCTAAGTAATATCTGAACCTCTCCAAGAACCATATTATTTCATGGGGATTTGTGTCATCTTTATTTTGCTTCCTATAATTTTTTGGAAAATACTTCCTGAGTTTGTTAGCCTCTCAGGCTAAGGGGAAGCCCTCGTTAGGGCTGGAGAGGAAAGAAGGAACTTGTGTCTTTGGAGGCTGCAGAGTGACCAAGTGATGCCTCCCAAGTCACTAATAGAAACACAATGATGTTTCTGGCCACTTTCATGCAGCCACCCACCTGCAGTCAACAGTGTCCCTCTTAGAAGCGCCTTCTCATCCCCTAGAGAATGTTTTTTTTTCTCGATCGAGGGGGTGTCATCTTGTAGTTCTGCCTCTGAAGGCACACCCCACTGCTCCATTATAAATCTATTAAATTCCTAGGAGAAGGAGGAGAGAATGGCATGGGCAAAATGTTGGAGTCAGAGACAGGAGGTCTGTTTTTCCTCCAGTACGGCCCCTAGCACATTTCCTTGGGAGGAGGGAAAGGGCCCTGTCTGTCTCAGTTCCAGACACTCGAGGATCCATAGTGGTCTTTCCTAGAGACTGTCCCAGAGCCCAGAGCAGACCAACATAGCCCCAGCAGTGGCTCCATACTGAAAATGTTGGCAAGTCTCAGGAGCAAGTGAGATGATGTAAAAGGAAGCTCCTTTATGAAATTCACTTTATAATTCCCATCACTTCACTGCTGGTATGTTAAGTCATCCAACTAGACAAAGTCTTGTGAGCCAGATGAGAATGGTCCACTCACTGCCAATCCTTCCTTTTAGGTGGACAGCACTAATTATAACGAAGCATGACGTGGACCCCTTTGGAGGAACAGAGGGAAGAGGTGTGGGGTGTGGTGGGGAGGCAGGAAGGGGACTTTGACCACTTGGAAGACCACCCATTCCCCTGACCCCTGACCCAGGGAGTAAATTTAAAGGCACTCAGTCATTGACATGCCAGGGTGGTGCTCTCTGCCCCTGCGGCATGGGACCCCCTCATAAAAGATGCCTTCTGTTGACTGACCCTCCCAGTGTGGCATCGTGAGAGAGTCTGTTTCCCTCTGAGGAGCGCTATGCAACTGGGCCCCAGTCATGTGGTGGCCTCCCTGGACAGCAGCAGGGGGGATACACGTGTGAGTTACACATTTAAGTGTCATTCAGAAGAAGCCATGGGCACTAAAGAACAGAGCCCTGAGTGGATGGCTGGGAGGCCGCCCTGGGCCTCGTTCCAGTGAGTATGAAGTGGGCAGAGTGAGTCAGCGAGTTGATGTGTAAACTGTAAAGCACTGTGCTCATGGTGACAATGGAGATGATTTATGGGGCTGTGGAGCCTGATCACCTGGATTCAAATTCTGGCCCTGATGCTCCCTAGTGGACACATCTAACCTCTTAGGGGAAAAAAAGGATAATAGTTGTTTCAACTGCATAGGGTTGTGATGATTAAATGAGCCCATACACATAAGGCACTTAGAATAATGCTAACAGGTAAGTAAGTACCCATGGTGATGGTGGCGAGGACCATTTGAGCAGGGGGCGTTGGGGCTCTAAGACTGTTGAATTGTGGTTAGGGAGAGTGGAGAAACCATCAGTGAAAAGCAGCGGGCAATTTTCTCTACAGTGGGGAATTCCTCTTGGTTTGGGAAACAGCCCTGACTTGGACTTTAAATAAGGCAAATGTAAAATGCAAAGGCCCCTTCTCCCACTTGCGTATAAAGGGCTTTGGGCCTGAATGTGAGGGGGTGGTGAGCTGGCCCCCGCCTTTGGGAGGTGGTTTGCAGCTTATGAGAGGTATTTTTCACATTGTTTTGACCACAATCCTGAGGAAGAAATATATTCTATCATAATGTCATATACACACACTCGTATTTAAAACAAAAGTTTCACAAAGCCACGTGTACTCTTATAAAACACCCTCTGATATTTTCTCTCTTGTTTTCTGTATGCTGGTTGTAACTCAGTGAACTGATGTAATGCCCCAGCTGTTGGTCTGGACCTAGTGGTCTAAGCAGCTGCGCTCTGAGGGAGCCCACAGGAGAGTCTGGCCCTGGGGTCAGGCCCCCCCATAAAGCCTGGAACTCCCTGTGGGGAGTACAGAGACCTGGCATGGTTCCACCCCATGCGCGGCTTGTGTAGGGGCGGGGGGCCTGCTGACACGAGCTCTCCATACCCCGTTCCGAGACCCTGAAAGGCCACCTTCCCTTGTGTGCTCAGGTTGATGAGACTTCCTAAGTGTGATGTCGCCCCTGAGTGTTGGCTGTGTGAAGGGAGGGCTGAAGAGGAGGCTGGCAGGAGAGTGAGGAAGGTAGGTCTGGTGACAATCCCAAGCCTTCCCCCCACCCCAATGACCTCAGCTTCTGAAATCCCCAGTCATGACTAGGACAGGGTGGAAGCTCCAAATCTCTTCCCTATTTAAAAAAACAAAGCCTGAGTTTATTCACTTACTCAAATACCTAACGAACTAATACGAAGCAGAGGGCATGGGATACAGAGCTGCCCAAAGGCAAGGTCCCTGCCCTCCTGGAGCTTGTGGTATTTATTATTGGGGGACACAGTAAATAAATGAGATAATATCTAAGAGTGACAAGTGCTGTAAGGGAATGAGAAGGGGTCATGGGATGGAGTGAGGGGGTGGGGCTGCTGTTTGGGGTGGAAATAGGCTTCTGTCTTTAAGGAAATGGCGTGTCAGTTGAAACGAAAAGCTGCAAAGAACTGCTTTTGAGAGCAAAATACAGATTCTCAGGCCCCGCCCTAGCCTTAGAGAATGAAAATATGACGGGCAGGGCCCAGGAATTTGCATTTTTCTTCCACACGATTCCTGTGCACAGGAAAGCTGGAGACTCGTGCCCTGGGGTTTCCGCTTAGTGACCGGAGCACACTCTATGAACTTCAGGGGCCCGGGGCTCCGCAGGGAACTCCCATTCGCGTGCGAGGGCCGGGCTAGGGGGAGGCGCTGAGCTGCTTCTGGCGCACGGCGGGATGCCGCAAGGGAGCGTGGGCAGCTCTTCCCCCGCTAGGCCCGCCTCCGGGGCTGCCGCGGGCTCCGAAGCTCGGCCCCCACCCCAGCTCCCGCTGCCCTCCTTTCCGGTCAGGTGTGAGGAGTGCGGTCTTCATCGCCTAGACGAGCTCCCTGCCTTGCTGCGGGGCCATTTAAGTTGGCGCCGGCCTCCGGGCACGGTTCACCCCTCCGGGCCTTGGGCGCCTGTGTCCACGCACCTGCGTGAAGCTCCTGGCGCGGGGCAGCCGACCCCCCGGGGCAGGGGCTTTCCGCCGGCCGCAGCTGCCGCAGCAGGGGCGCCCGCTCAGTAGCCGCCCGGGAGCCGGTGCGGGGAGGGCTGGGCTTCCCCAGGGAGCTGGCGATCAAGGACCTGCTCTCCCCCCCTCCCCCCGCCGCAGTCCCGCCGCCCCCGCCTCAGTCTCCGCAGCTAGTCGACCGGAGGGCCCTGGGCTTCCTTCGGGCCAGGGGAGGGGGCTCTTTGAAAGGAGCCCTGCGCGGCCTTGCCTCTCCCCTCCCGCGCCGCGACCTGCTGGCTGCGGCGGCCGCACGTGCAGGCGGCCCGTCGGCGGTGTCGCCGTGTCGGGGGGCGAGGAGGCGGCCTTCCCTGCGCGCCACTAGCCGGCGGCCCCCGCGCGCTCCCAGCCCTGTGCTCCCGCCCCCGGCCCAGACCCGCTGGAACCGCGCGCCCGGGGCCGCCGCGCGGAGGTCGGGGCGCCAGCGCCGCCCGGCCGGCCAGACGCGGCTCCCCATGCGGGGCGCGCGGCGCGGGCTGCAGGCGCAGGTGAGCCGGCACCATGGGGCAGGCGGGCTGCAAGGGGCTCTGCCAGTCGCTGTTCGACTACAAGACCGAAAAGTATGTCATCGCCAAGAACAAGAAGGTGGGCCTGCTCTACCGGCTGCTGCAGGTCTCCATCCTGACCTACCTGGTGGTGTGAGTTCTCCCGGGCCCGGCGGGGGCGGAGGGCGGCAGGGGACCGTGTGTGTGCCTGGGGCCCAGGGCCCTGTCTGTGAGGACGCCCTCCAGGGCCCTGGGGTGTAAGCGTGGCGGGTGAGGGGGTGCCCTCCACTTCCCACCCCCGCGTGGAGGGTGTGAGATGCGGGCGCGGCCTTCTGAGTGGGCAGCTTCTTCCTCCAGGCCTGGAGCCCCCAGTGTCAGGGCTGTTGGAAGGGGTGAGGATGGGCTGCAGCTGTCGCCCCGAGCCTCCCTGGGCCCTGGCCTGGAAGCCCAGGCGCCGGGCGGTTATTTATAATCACTGAGTTCAGTGCCGAGCACCCAGCTGGGGCAGCTCATGAGCCTGGCATGTCCCGGAACGCCCCACCCGTGGCTGGCCTCTCCGGCATCCAGCTGGCGGTCCTGCCCAGAGACCCTCTACCCCAGCACCGAGCTCAGTTGTGCCCCCCCAGGCCCCCACCTGGCAGGAGCTGGCCCGTCAGCGGAAGGGGCAGAGACTTGGGGTTGCTCGCCAGGCACTCACTGTTCGAGCCCTCACCCCCAAGTAGGAGGGGCACAGGTGGAGGGAGGAAATGACAGCACATGACTGGGATGCAGCCGCGTCTTTCGCTCCTTCAATAAATGCTGTTGAGTCCCTCCTCTATTTCCTGACTGGGGTCCGAGTCGATGCTCCTCCTGGGAGGGCAGCCCTGACCGCACCGGCAGGCCCAGCTTCCCTATACCAAGGCACCGGGCGGCCTCCCACGAGGGCCTTTATGTGGCTGTTCCCCAGCTAGGCTTGCCTTTTCCCTTCTACTTAGCGCCCTCTCATCCTCCAGACCTGGGCTCTTGCATAACTCCTCTCCTTTTCCGCCTTGGCATTCCCACAGTGTAATCATATGTTTATTTGGGGGATCATCTGCTTGATGTCTGTGACTCCCCTCCAGTCTGGGGATGCCACAAGGGTGGGCCTGGCAATACCTAAGTGCTTAGGGAATAGATATGAAATGAATGAATGAGTGAACAAATGATGTTTCCTGAGTATTTGAAGAATATTTCTGTCTAGGTTGGGCCCCGTGTGTCCCTACTAAAGTGACTGGTTGTCTCTAGTGTCAGAGTTCCTTGGAGACAGGACAGTCTAGGGCCCAGGCTATGCCCGCTCTGCCCCCAGAGATGAAGAGGGTGGACACACCCTGCTTGGCATCCTGGGAGGTGCAAGGCACCCCATACCACCGCTGTAGGACCTCAGGCAGGCAGCCCCTGCCCTCTCCTGGCCTCAGTTTCCCCAGCTTTCCCAAGGGGAGGTCAGCGTGGACAGTGTCTAACCTTAACTGAAACATCCGTGATAAACTGACGATTCTTAAGCTCTTCCCCTGTGCTGCTCATTGTGCTACGCGATTTACACGTGCCGTCTGATTTTTCTTTTAAATATTTTTTGTATTTTGAAATAATACTAGATTTACAGAAGAGTTCCTAGTAAAAAAATTTTTTTAATGCCCTGCACCTAGGTTCCCCAGATTTTAACCTCTTACATCTGTGTTGTCCTTCGCCCTTCCTCCCTCTACACACAAGTGTAGATGTACAATTTTTTTTGAGCTGAGTCGGTGGCAGACATTAAACTCCTTTCCTCCTAAGAACTTTAGTGTGTATTTCTTAGAAAACAAGGATCCTTTTATTTAACCAAGTACAAGTATGAATATTAGGTAAACAGCACTGAAACAATGTTATTATTTAACCTACAGACCTTTTGGAAATTGCCCTAGTAATTGCCTTTATAGTAAAAGTAAATCTGAACTCATACCTTGCATTCAGTTGTCTCCTTTAATTTGGATTTGTTCCTGAGTCGGTCTTGGTATTTTACTGACATTTAAAAAAAAGTACTGTATTTCTGTTTTATTTGTTTTACGATTTTTTAACTGAAGTAAAATTCACATAGCATGAAATTCACCATTTTAACCACTTAAAATTATACAATTCAATGGTTTTTATCCATTCACAGTGTTGTACAATGATCACCAGTAATTCCAGAACGTTTCCATCACCCCAAAAAGAAACCCATATCTATTGGCAGTCAGCCACAATGCTCTCTTACACCCAGCCCTTGGCAACTACCGATCTTTTGTCTCTATAGATTTGCTTATTCTGGACAGTTTATATAAATCAAGTTATATAATATGTGGTCTTTTTTGCGGGGGTGTCTGGCTTCTTTCACTCAGCATAATGTTTTTGAGGTTCATCCATGTTGTAGCCCGGATCGGTACTTCATTCCTTTTATGGCTGAATACAATATCCCATTGTATGGATAAGCCCCATTTTGTTTATCCATTCATCTGCTGATGCACAATCGGACTGTTTTCTACTTTTTGACTATTAGGAATAATGTTGCTAACATTCATGTACAGGTTTTTATGTGGGCATATATTTTTAAATCTGGGTATATACTTTGGAATGGAATTGCTGGGTCATATGGTAACTTTCTGCGAAACTACCAAACTGTTTTCCACAACAGCTACACCACTTTACATTCCTATCAGCAAGTACCAATTTTGCTGCATCCACACCAACACTTGTTATTTTGTTTTTTTTGATGACAGTCATCTTACTGCGTGTGAAATAGCATGTCATTGCAGTTTTAATTTTAATGCTGACCTATGATATTGGACATCTCTTCATGTGCTTATTGGTCATTTGTATACTTTCTTTGGAGAAATGTGTCTTCAAACTGTTGGCCCATTTTTAAATTAGGTTTTTTGTCTTTTTTATTGTTGAGTTGTAAGAGTTCTTTATATATTCCAGTACTGAACCCTTATCAGTTATCTGATTGGCAAATATTTTCTTCCATTTTTTGGGTTATCTTTTCACTTTTTTAATAGTATCTCTTGATGCACAAAAGTTTTTAATTCCGATCAAGTCCAACTTGTTTATTTTTTCTTTTGGTGCTTGTGTTCTGGGTGTCAAAGAGGACAGGATCTTGTGCTCTAATTCTGTAGAATGCTCCTCAGTTTGTCTGTGGTCTCCTCATGGTTAGTTTCAGGCTATGCACTGCCCCCTTTAACCATCCTCACCTGGAGGGGGTGCTGCTATCCATGTGGTAGGTCCCTGAGTTCATGGGCTGGCCTGAGGTCACACTGCCTGCGTACTGGGTGAGCAGGTTTTGGCCCTGGCCTGCCTGACTTTAGGGTCTCAGCTGCCGAGAGCAGAGGTCTGCCCCAGGGGTTGCTTGTCATCTTCACTGCTTGCCGGACAGGGTTTCAGTCAGCAGTGGAGGTGTGTCCCCGGCCCAGGGTCTGGCGGGAAGCCTGGAGCCCCAAGCCTGCCGCCACCGCCCCCTGAGGCCTGGGGAGAGTTCCCTGAGCAGGGGTCCGATGCGCACCTGCTGTCCTCTTCCCTGCAGCTGGGTGTTCATGGTGAAGAAGGGTTATCAAGACACCGACACCTCCCTGCAGAGCAGCATTATCACCAAAGTGAAGGGTGTGACCTTCACCAACACCTCGGAGCTCGGGGAGCGGCTCTGGGATGTTGTCGACTATGTCATCCCACCTCAGGTCGGAGTCCCGCCCGGCACTGCACTGGGCGGGCGGCAGGGCCTGACTCGGGTGGTCACATAGGAGGTTGCTGAAGTACCTGGACTTCCATCCTTTGTCTCCCTTGGGCCAGGATGGCTGCCAGGGTTTGCATTTAGCGACCCTGCCCAGATCCTTCCCGCCATGCCTAACCTCTGCCCTCCTTGCCTGTGCCTGATGGGACCGCTCTGGTCCCAACAAACCCTGAGTGGGCTGAGACCAAACGGGGCTCTGAGAACTAGGTCAGCATGCGTCAGGTGGCCTGGCGCAGAGAGCCCTTCCTTATATCAGCCGCTGCCCCTGGGGACAGCTTCCTGGCCTGTTCACGGCCACCCCAGCACTGCCCCTCCTCCTCCCAGATCTGGGCTGGTACACCAGGGGTTGAGGGCAGAATAAGGTTTGGTGAGGAGGGGGCAGTTTGGGGTTGGGAGGTTGGGACCCGTCAAAGGACATCTTCTCAGGGACTCCTAGGGCAGTGGACAGAGGGGTGGGAGCCACCGGTTTTGTGGCCCCATTGTCCTCAACACCTGTGCAGAGACCCCACCCCTGCCTGGCAGCCCTGGAAGGAGGGTCCCCAAGGGGACAGGAGGAGGTCCCTCAACCCTCTTTGGTTCCTCAGGGGGAGAATGTGTTCTTCGTCATCACCAACCTGATCGTGACGCCCAACCAGCGGCAGGAAACTTGTGCTGAGGTTTGATGTGGGGCGGAGAGCTGGGGGGAGAGTGGCCAGCAGTGGGTGGGTTCTACCCCTGTTCTGAAGCAGGGGTTTCTATCTGGGGGGCCCCGGGGGAGGTGTGTGTGCCTATTCTGCCAAGTCTGGGGGAGAAACAGGTTCTCAGAAGGTGTGTGGCCCCAGGCAGGCCTAACTCCTGGGGTGGGACCTGGCTCTGAGCTGGGGCTCCTGCAGGGGAAGCCCCATGAGTTGCCTTTTCTTTCCTGGCAGAGTGAAAGCATTCCTGACGCTCTGTGTCATGAGGACAGCGACTGCCCTCCTGGGGAGCCTGTTGTGGCCGGGAACGGTGAGGCCTGGAATGGCCAGGGCTGGGGGCAAGGGCGCTGGGGCCGCAGGCTCCCAGCACTGTCTCCTCTCCGTCCCACCCCTGCAGGAATGAGGACTGGCCGCTGCCTGAGGGCAGGGAACACGCAAAGGGGCACCTGTGAGATCTTCGCCTGGTGCCCGGTGGAGACAAAGTCCAGGCCAGCGTGAGTGGCTGAGGCCTCAGGACCTGAGGAGTTACCCAGTTCTGTGCAGTGGGTCCCACCTGATGGATCCTCAAACCTCGCAAAGGCCTGAGGGCTACTTCAACATGAACAAATTAACTGTCCTTGGCCATGGCTCCAAGGGACCCAGGGAGCAAGCAGGCCTCAGCCCTGTCACAGGCCTGGGTGTTGCATGGAGGCGGAAGGGAAGCAGGGGTAGAGCTATCCTGGCTTGTTTTTCAGGAAGCCACTCCTGGGCAAGGCTGAAGACTTCACCGTTTACATAAAGAACTTTATTCGTTTCCCCAAATTCAACTTCTCCAAGTAGGTGGGGCCTGGCTACAGGGGATCCAGGGCCTCGGTCTTGGCTGGCCCTTGTGTGGGTGTGCCTGGGCCCGTGTGCACGGTGTGTGTGTGTGTGTGTGAGCCACTGATGCATGCTGGGGCACCCCTTTCCTCTGCCCTGGGAGTGGGGCCCTGTCCTTGCATGCACTAGGTTGTTGGTGATCCTGAGGGTTGCAGCCAGGATTCAAGCAGGGGCCAGTCAGGGACTCAGCCTGGGCCAGATGAGGAGCCCAGTGACTCCTGGGTCAGGCCCAGCCTCCAGCCCAGGATCTCACTTTTGTTTCATTGGCTGTTCATGGCCTCCACCCAGGACCAATGTACTGGATTCCAAAGACAAATCTTTCCTGAAGTCCTGTCAGTTTGGCCCCAAGAACCCCTACTGCCCCATCTTCCGACTGGGGTCCTTGGTCAGCTGGACAGGGAGCAACTTCCAGGAGCTAGCCTTGCAGGTGGGTGGTGTCTCCCCGGGGCCTAAGGGCTCTGGGCCTGGGCTCTGCAATGAGGAGGGTGGTGTAGGGGGGCACCCATGGGCTGCGTGGCCCTGCAAAGTCCTCTGCCCCAGGGACTCACTGTCTTCAGAACTGGCTGTGACGCACAGCCATCTGTGCCTGCCCTGGGACCTCGGGCCCTCAGCACCTGCCATGTGGTTCTTGGTTCTCGGGGCATCAGATGACACTGAGCCAGCAGGAGCCCCACCGGTACACCCTGGCTCTTGTATAAGGTGCCTGTCCCATGGTGGGTGCTCACTCTGCCAGTCCCCTTGTCCCCCCAGCACAAAGCACGGGGATCCTGGCTGGGATGGTCAGCGATGCTTTCCTCAGCCACTCTGAGGTGGGGCTAGAACCCTGGGCTTCCCACCATCCTCCTGGAAGGATGCTGCAGCCCACCGACCCCTTGCCCGAGCCCTCTCCCCATCTGGTCCGGCTCTCTGGGAAGAGCTAGCTGGTCTGGGACCTCTGTCTTCTCCGAAAGCCCTGTTCAGTGAGTCTTGTCTCTTTTTCATCCAGGGCGGTGTAATAGGAATTCAGATCGAATGGGACTGTGATCTCGATAAAGCTCCTTCTGAATGCAGCCCTCACTATTATTTTAGCCGTCTGGACAACAAATTTTCAGAAAACTCTATCTCCTCTGGGTATAATTTCAGGTAACAGGGGCTAGGCCTGCCGCCTTGTGACCCACCATCCTGGGTGCCAGCCCTGTGATACCCCTTCCTGGGGATGGGTGTCAGAGCGCTTGGTACAGGGAGAGATGGCAGCTGGGAGCACCCCTGGGAGAGAACGGAAGTGGCTGCCACCCCCGCGTGCCATGGAGCCCAGGCGTGGCTTCTCTGCCAGCTCAGTTCCATTTGTGCTTTGGTGGCCCTGGCTTGGCCCAGAGTACAGTGGGAAAGCCCTCGCCCTTGGGAAATGTCTGGGAAGGGTTTCAAAAGTCTGAGTGTATCTTTAGCCTAATGTCAGCAAGAGGGTCTGCATCTTCTCCTGGGGGTGCTGAGACCAGGGTCCCGGGGTGTTTATAAATCTCCAAGGCAGCTGAGTCTGTGGTACCAAACAGGGAAGGCCCGGCCAGCCTGAGGGCTCCCCTGGGCCTTGTCTCCCCCAGGTTTGCCAAATATTACCGCGATGCGGCTGGGGTAGAGTTCCGCACCCTGATGAAGGCCTACGGGATCCGCTTTGATGTGATGGTGAATGGCAAGGTGCGTGGGGCAGGGCACGTCCGGGGTGGGGCACACTGGGAAGGGTCCTGGGCTGGCTCTGGCTGGGGTCCTGGTGGGGGGTCCCGCTGTCCAACCTGCCTTGCTCGTCCTCTCTTGTCTTTCTATGCTACATCCAGGCAGGGAAGTTCAACATCATTCCCACCATCATCAACGTGGGCTCTGGGCTGGCGCTCATGGGTGCTGTGAGTACCTACCTTCCCCCCCTGCACCCTCTGAGCACTGGCAGTGGGGGGGGGACTGCCCCAGAGGACCTGCCCTCATGCCCCAGAAAGGAGAAGAGCTAGCGGGGTCTGCAGGATGAGGGTAGAGGGCTTTTGGGGACTTTGCCCCCCTCTGGCGCCCTCAGGTGGCCATGACTGCCTGTGGCTCTGGAGTTGGGTGGGGCTGGGGTTCTCTGGGATCCTGGGCCAACTGCTCAACGTCTAAGCCTCATCTCCCCTGCTGCTAAAAAGAGGTAGGACCCGGCTATGTACAGGGATTCTCAACTGTGCTCCTGTCCTGGTGGTATTTCGAGCCAGATAATTCTTTTTTGGTGGGGCTTGCCTATGCGCTGGACGATGTCTTGCTGCATCCTCACCCTGTATCCATGAGAGGCCGCAGCACTTTCTCCCACAGTCGTGATAGCCAGAATGTCTCCAGACATCATCAAATGTCCCCTGGAGGACAAATTCACTCCCAATTGATAATCACGGAGTAAAAAATGACAGGCAGGGAAGCCTGTTAGTAGCGTCCCTCAGAGCTGTCCCTTCCGTTGGGCCCAGAGGGGCTCACAGGAGAGAAGTCGTGGCCGGAGGGCAGGTGAAGCTTTACTCCAAGTCTCCTTCATACCCCTTTGTTCTTCTGGAAGTTTTTTAGCCATTTGGGCTGTCGGTGAGTGGCTCGCACCCATCTTAGCATGCCCCTTGCCTGGGTTTCTGGCCGCCTCTTTCCTCGTTCTTCTGTCCTGGTGGCCGAACAGCCAATGAAACTTCTGGCAGGACCCGGGAGGGACTTTTTATGGAGACTAGGAAGACTGTCTTGTAACAGGACTCAGCAAGGCCGTGCTCCAGAGAGGTGATCCGTGAAAGTGAGCCCCACCGTTAGGGAACCCCACCTGTTTGCATATGTGACTTTCTTAGGGAGGGGCCACCATCAGCCATCACTTCCCTATGAGTGTGTAAATCAGAACACAAGGCATGATGGGGGCATACCTTGAAACGAAGGTTTTAAGAAACAAAATTCAACCAAGTAAACCGGAAGATCTAAGTTGTATAAAATGATTTCATGAATTGGGTACCATTCCATCTAGCGAGTACAGGGGAACTTTGCCAAGCAGCAGAAAAGGAAAGGCTTTTAAAGTTCTTTAAAGGTTTTAAAGAAGAGAAACTGATTAGCAAAGAGTGCATAGTTTAGGCAAGGTAACCCTCCTAAGACGGAAGGGGACCCTCCGGGAACTGCCTCCAGGAAATTCGGTTTGGCTGGCTAAACATTACTTTCCTGAGAGGATTGAAACTGCAGTTAGGTTGGATATTAAATCTCGGTCCACAGTGATGGGGCCTTAACGTGAGTGGCTCCATTTGGGGGAAGAGTAGTGGTAGAGGCTGGATGGGGGTAGGAGGAGTGTTCTCTGGGAGACAAGGAATTGATAAATAACAGTTTTGGCACCTCGGGGGGAAAGGTGTGCAGCGCCCAACGTCAGAGGGCCACGTTCAGCTGGGGGCCCAACCCTCAACACCCCGGCCTCCGTCCTCAGGCTGGAAGCAGCTCCCTCTCGCCTCTGAGCTGTGGTGGAGTCGCCCTCTGGTGGAGGAGATGGGCATTTGCACTATGCGTCTGGCCCGATGCCCTGCAGTCTATCTCACACTGACTACTGACTGGAGGGATCTTCCTAAAAAATGCCATAATTACGACTGTGTCCTGCTCTTATTCAGAGCCCTTCAGTGCCTCCCCAAAAGATTAAGACCTATGGCTCGAAAACATCCATCTCTCCAGAAGTTTCTTCAGCTCTTCCCCCACTGCCCGGTGGAATTTCCCAGGCATGACACGCTTGTTCCCACCTCTGCGATGCCCTTCCCGGGATTGATTTATTCTTTTATTTTTGGATTGTATAGTCTGTTCATCCCTCAAGGTTCTGCCCAGATGTCCCTCCCCAGGCTGAGTAAAGTCCTGTCTTCTTTCGGCTCGCGCTGCTCCCCTCCCCATCATAGGTCTGTGTCACTTCTTGTCACTGTCACAATATACGTGCCTGTCTCCTGCCCCAGAGGGAGAGTCCCCAGAGGGTCTCACTGTCTCCCTCCCTGCTCTCCAGTGTAGGCCCCGGCACGGGGTGTGTGCTCGGCAGACACCGTCTGAAGACATGCTGGTTGGGGTCAGTTTAGTGCTGGGGGTACCTAGTCTGAGGGTCAGAGGGACCCAGGCTCACTTTGGCCCCACCCTGACAAGCTCTCTGTGCCTTGGAGAAAGGTGCCTCTTCCCGAGCCCCGTTTCCCGGTCTGTGAAATGGGGACACCACCACCTCCTCGGGGTGTCGCAGGGTCACTTTGGATGTGGTGTGTGCCAAGGGGCTGGGTGTTCCTGTAAGTCTAGGATTCTGAGTCCGGGACCCCAACCTTTGGCAGGGGTCCTTCTTCTGTGACCTGGTGCTCATCTACTTCATCAAGAAGAGCAACTTTTACCGGGACAAGAAGTACGAGGAAGTGAGGTCAGTCATGCTTGCCCCCCAGCAGCCTGAGGGGACCCCTGTGGAGCCCCCTTGGTGGGCCTTCCCCTCCCTGGCTTAGAGCCTTTGCCCTGGTTGGATGGCGGCCCTTGGGGTGTGGGGCAGGGCTGAGCTGCAGGGCGCTCCCCCGGAAGGAGGGATGTCCTGGGAATATGCCACAGGTCGGATTCTGCCTCGGAGCAGCCGGCAGAAGAAACAGCCACCCCAGGCTGTGGGCAGGAGACCTGAGTACCAGGCCCGATTCGGCCGCTGCCCAGCGTGTGCCTTTGGACAGGGCCCAGGCCTCCTTGGCACCTCAGGTTCTGTCTGGGAGATGAGAGCTGGTTTTCATACAATGCCTTTTAACACTTAGATTTTAGGATTCTATTTAGGCCTCGGTCACCCTGCTGGGGCTGGGGCTAAGGGAAGCTGGTGTGGTACACAAAGAAAAGGTGGATTTCTTTTTGTCACTGTGGGGTCCTATTTCCAGCTTTTTTGGTCTGTTGGCATGTGTGTGTGTGTGTGTGTGTGTGTGTGTTCAGAGCAGCAGGACTGTGTGTGTGTATTTAGAGCAGCAGGACATAGTATGAATGGGACATACAGACACTGGAGGACAGGAAGGGGAAGGGGTCTCCAGCCCAACCTTCAAGGAAGGCTTTCTGGAGGGCTGGAATCAGAATGGGGAATTGCAGATGGTGGGCACTGGCCAGGCACCTGGCGCCTCCTCCGCCCCACCACAACCTGGGACAGCAGGCGGAGGGTCAGCCTCCACCATTCGCCTGGATAACCTCAGCCCAGGCTGAGCCCCAAGCCTGACCCTGTCACTCCGACTGAGCTGCTGGAAGAAGAGGGGTGCCCCCTATGGGGCGAGTGGCTCAGCAGGGCCAGCCAGCCAGGCTAGGGACATTGCCCTGGCGCCGCAGGCCAGGGTTAACGGGTCCTGTCCTGCCCAGGGCCCTAAAGGGCCTCTCGCGGCTGGTGAAGTCCTCGCAGCAGGGTGAGGCCCCAGAGGCTGAGGACGCGGGAACAGGGCCGGGGCTGGCGGAGCAACCAGAGGCGCAGGACGGAGGTGGAGGCCAGACGGGGAGTGGCTGCAGGAGCCGGCAGCTCCTCGAGCCTGCCAGGTGAGGGTCTGTGGGCAGAGAGCCCAGGACCGGGCCCCAGGAGACCTGGCCACAAGGCAGGACGTCCAGGACCCGGGAGAGCACATCAAAGCTGGACCCTGGGTGGAGGGCTGCTTGTGGTGCTTCATTTATCTGTTTATCCCCATTAGCTCCCAACACGCCTGAGTACCGCACACAGGCCGCTTGCTGTGCTGTCACAGGGCTGACACAGGAACAGTGCTGGGCGGCATTTCCTCAGGCTTTCTGTCGGCTCTGCACTGCTCTGAGCAATTTGCGCTGTGAACTCATTTCAGCCACTTAATGAGGTGGATGCTAATGTTCCCTATTCTACTAATGAGGAAACCGAGGCACAGAAAGGTTAAGTAGCTTGCACAAGTCACACAGCTAGTAAATGGCAGGGTTGGAATTTGGACCGTGGCTGTGTGTGCCTGGAGCCCCGTTCTCCTTCATTGGGTCATCGTGCTTTCCCAGGCCCGTCCTTCCCCTGCTCCCCGTCAGATGCCTTCCCCATGTCCCTCTTTGAAGTGGGAATTCTGGAGCTGCCCAGCCTTAGGAGGGCGGTGGCTGTGCTGGCAGGTGACCTGCAGTCTGACCTGACCGTTTCTGCAAATGTGACCTCAGCGTGGTGCCAGGGGAGCCCTGGGCTGAGGCAGAAGGCTGGCCTTCAGGGCTGCTCTGCTTCTGCTTTGCCGCGTGCCCTTGGGCAGGTGCCTGGCCCTTTCTGAGCCCATTTCCCGTTTTTTAATCCATTGGGGCCTACACACGGGGCTCCTGCTGCTCCGTCAGGTCAGGGCTCCATGACTTGTAAACCAAGTCCCAGGAGTTCACTGGCTTAAGGTGGGCCCTCCTTCTGCCCCCAGCTCTCGTTCTTTGCTGACCTAGGGACCGGCAGCCTCAGGCCAGGGAAGGATCGAGGAGGCAGAGAGGCTGGGGGGTTGCAGCAGCCAGGGGAGGGGCAGTGGAGGCCTGCCTGCTCCCTGAGCGGCCACCTCTTGGGTTGCGAGGAGCGGAAGAGAGCTGCTGGTCTTGGCGCAGCTTCGCCTGTTGCTGTGGGAGGCTCCGGGGCGCCATGGCGGGGGCAGCTCCAGAGGCTTCAGCCTGAGCAGCTACTCGTGTCTGGGCTGTGCCCCGGGGCCCGGACAGACTGCCCCTCTCTGTGAATTCTCTGCCTGCCTGCGGTGCTGCCAGCCAGAGGCTGCTAGGGGTGGAGTCCGCCTGAGGGAGGCTGGCCCTGTCCAGAGGGTTCCCAACTGTCCTCTGTGCCCCCCACCCCACCCTCACCCAGGTCCAGCCACCTGGGGAATGGCAAGGTGAATGTGGAGCAGCTGCAGAACCTGCAGACAGCGGAGGCGTAGCCAGCAACGCTGGCCGAGAGCGGATTTGGTGAAGATGGGGGCAGAACTGTGCGGAGCTCTGAACTAGGAAGAGCCGCCTGGGTGCCTGCGCGGCACGGACTCCCAGGCGCGGCCATCTTCCCGCACGCTGGGATCCTGCCACAAGCTTACGGTGCTGTGTGTGGGGAGGGGAGTCTCCCAGTGGCCAGAATGGCCCAGACCCAGAAGAGGAGGCCCTGGAGAGGGAAGGGGTCAGGCCAGGAGCCTGAGTGCCGCTAGCGTAGTTTTCATTCTTTCTGAGAACCTGGTTGGGCGTTCATTTGTTCATTCAATAAACATTTTTTCCCGCGGGCTGGGCCCTGTGCAAGAGATGTTTAAATGAGATGCTGACCTGGCCCTCAGGGAGTGGGGCGTGCGTCCTTGTCACTCCCTTCAGAGCCAACAGCCCCTCTGGCCTTCCTCCAGCCACTAGCGATGGCTCCTCAGAGAGGGACCTTGGCCAGCATGCAAGGGGGCACTCGACCCCGCCCACAGGGATAAAATTTAAAGGTGGCCAAGGAAGCAGCCCGGAAAGGCCTGGACCCGCCAGAGGCAGCGGGCCCTTGGGGGGAGAGGCCCTCCCAGGAGCTGGGGAAGGTGGGGAAGGGGCGGCAGGGAGGCCTCTGTCCCCGGCAGAGCATCTGGCCCAGATGGGAGATCATTTGCTGGTGTGGCTTGGCTCTTGCTGTTCTGTGGGGCCGGACGTCCCTCTCTCCTCAAAGGCCAGTGAGGTCACGGCTGGTGCGCCTCGGGCGGGTGGGCGTGGCTGCTGGGAGGCCCCGCCCCTCCCGCCTACCCCGCCCCCTCGCAGAACCCGGCCGCCTGAGAGCACGGGCTTCGGGCCGGCCGCACGCACCAGCATCACCTGGGAGAGCCTCAGAACGGCAGTCTCCAGCCCCTCCCTCGCCCTCCTCAATCGGCACCTGCAGCTCCACAAGATTCCCAGGTGATTTGTGTGCATGTTAGATAGAGTTTGAGAAGCACTGCTTGAGTTGATAATGCAGAGCCTGGTTCTGAGGGAGCAAAAGGCCAGCTTTGGGGGGTGGTGCCAATTTCTGGTCACACGCTCTACCTTGGGACCCAGATGATCCCGCACCCCCAGCCCTGGGTAAGTGGCATGATACTTAAATTTCTTTAAGTTAAAATATTTGGACTGGATAATAGTTACATGACTCAAAATTTAAAAGGTACCAAAGGATAGACAGTGAAAAGCTTCCCTCCCACCCTCTTCCCCAAGGCAACCCGTGTCACCACTACCAAGGGACGCTCTGGTTTTCCTGAGAATCCACCTGGGTGCTTTCCTGATACCTGCAACGCAGACCCAGTTTCTTCTGTCAGCAAGGGGCGCATGGAGTAACGCTGATGTACCCAGCCGGGGAGGCAGCTCGCTCTCTGCTGCTCCTCCCGGTGTCTGAGGAGTCCTAGTGCAAACCTGGGGGAGACGGAGAACTCCTCGTTCAGTGAGGTCTGTGGCCTGCAGCGTGCCCCACTGCCCAGCAAGCCCCGTGCTGTTTGGGCAGCTATGAGGACACTGGGGTGTTTTTCCGTAAGGGCTCCTCTGGGCCTGCCTCAAGTCAGAGGAGCCTAGTTCTCCGTGCACAGGGGGCGCTAAGCATCACCCCACCAGGGCCTTTGGAGAGGGTCAGAAGGGGCCTGAAAGGTCTCTGGCAATGCTCTGCCATTGGCGCAGAGGGACGTGGTCCCCAGAATAGTTGCCCTTCCAGAGCAACCAGCTTCTTCCCTTGGGCTGCCTGATAACCTGGCCACAAGCCCACGTGTTCTCTGACTAGGAAGTAAAAAACCTGGGTGATCCGCTAAG
>JAVSCE010007576.1:0-18210 GCA_032199065.1 Smutsia gigantea
AAGCAACAGATTTCTGTGTGTTAATTTTGTATCCTGCAACTTTGCTGAATTCAGATATTAGTTCTAGTAGTTTTGGAGTGGAGTCTTTAGGGTTTTTAATGTACAGTATCATGTCATCTGCAAATAGTGACAATTTGACTTCTTCTTTACCAATCTGGATGCCTTGTATGTCTTTGTTTTGTCTGATTTCCGTGGCTAGGACCTCCAGTACTATGTTGAATAAGAGTGGAGAGAGTGGGCATCCCTGTCTTGTTCCCGATCTTAGATGAAAAGCTTTCAGCTTCTCGCCATTAAGTATGATGTTAGCTGTGGGTTTGTCATATATGGCTTTTATGATGTTGAGGTTCTTGCCCTCTATGCCCATTTTGTTGAGAATTTTCATCATGAATAGATGTTGAATTTTGTCTAATGCTTTTTCAGCATCTATTTAGATGATCATGTGGTTTTTGTTCTTTTTGTTGATGTGGTGGATGATGTTGATGGATTTTCTAATGTTACACCATGCTTGCATGCCTGGGCTGAATCCCACTTGATCATGGTGTATGATCGTCTTGATGTATTTTTTAATTCAGTTTGCTAATATTTTGTTGAGTATTTTTGCATCTACGTTCATCAGGGATATTGGTCTGTAATTTTCTTTTTTGGTGAGGTCTTTGCCCAGTTTTGGTATTAGAGTGATGCTGGCTTCATAGAATGAGTTTGGAAGTATTCCCTCCTCTTTTATTTTTTGAAAAACTTTAAGGAGAATGGGTGTTATTTCTTCTCTATATGTCTGGTAGAATTCAGAGGTGAATCTCTCTGGTCCAGGGGTTTTGTTCTTGTGTCGTCAGAGCCAGGTGGCCAAGCACACACGTGTAAACCTCTGTGCTTTGTGTCTGTCACTGTTGTAGAATGGGCCTCCCTCTCGCTCACCTGGCACCTGCGCAGTGACTGTGTGTTTGGGAACAGGTGCCTGAAGTCTAGTAGGAAAGTTTGGCAGCCTGTGTGTCACACTGGGGGGCCTCGGAGCTGAATAGGCAGTCAGGGGGATCAAGCAAGTGAAGCTCCTCAAAGTTCACAACCAGCTGGGCAGAGTGCACCCAGGCAACCTTGCCCAGCTCTCCCTTCTCCCACACAGCAAGCTCCGTGCAAACCCCACCCCTTCAGCAGCCCTCTCAGTGCTAGGAAGCCTCTCAGAGTGCCTGCCTTTCCTCTGACACAGAGCGGCTGGGTGTGGATCCCTTCCTCCACAAACGGCCGGAATGTCAATTCCTCAAGCACTCTGCCTGTCCAAGCTCCCCAACGCCCAGGGTACCACACACTATAGGATTCTGCTCACAAAGCAGATGTCCAGGGCTAGGTGTCCAGTAGTTCCGGTCTTCCACCCCCTCTCGCTCTCCATTTCTCTTCCTCGCATCGGTGAGCTGGGGTGGGGAAAGGCTTGGGTCCCAACGGATTGAGGCTTTCCTGCATTACCCTTTTGTGAGGTCTGCTTTGTTCTTGAGGTCTGTTTTCAGTCTTGTTCAGCCTTCTTTCTTGTTGCTGTTTTAAAGTTAGTTGCATTAATTAACTATATTTTAGTGCAATTTGTGGTTTTGGGAGGAGCTGTCTCATCTCTCATGCTGCCATCTTGCAAGTCTGAATTCTTATTTCTTGTACCATAATGATTCATATTTACACACATTTTCTGCATCCAGTTTTTCTCTAAGGATAAGTTCCACTATCCAGAATCTTATATATACAGATATATATATATATAATCTATGATTTATGGCTGACCTGAAGAAGATTCACCAAAACTTTGGGAACAATTTCAGTGGTGAGAGTATGAGAAGGAAGGTGGTTAAAAAAATATAGTGGTGTATAATAACCAAACAGTGGTGAATTACAATTATTTTTCTTGAGGATTGAATATACTGTCTCATAAATTTAAAGATACAAATTAAGATTGTAAAAGGAAAAGAGATAGAGAGGATAAAAGTATAGATAGAGAATAAAGAAAGAGAAAGAGTGTAATAAAATGGATTATTAGGAGGGAGGTAGAGAGAAGCACAATATTTTGAGAGAATAAAGAAGAGTAGGAACAAAAAGCTTTGGAAAGCACAGAAGACTTAAAGGGAGAAAAAGCAACTTTCCATCCAGAGCAGAAGGGAAGAAAATAGTAATCTCTTGAACATGAGATCATTTCAATATACTTTTATATTTTTTTCCTCATATTCATATACTGAGAGGTGTTGGCAAGGACAGCCTGAACATTTCTGTGTGAGCACTCCTATTTTTCACTTTCACAGAATCCATCCTCTCCAGTACTGGTAATTTCCTGAGTGAAATGACAAGTGTTTTCAGGTTTAAAAGGCTAATAAGAAAATGACAATTTCCATTTGCAACAACATGGATTGATCTAGTCAGCATTATGCCCAATGACATAAGCCAGAAGAAGTTAAAGGCAGAGAAAGACAAATACCATATGATTTCTCTTATTTGTGGAATATAAAAATGAAGTGAAACAGAAGGAACAAAATAGAAGTAGATCATAGACACTGAGAAGTGTCTGGTGATTACCATGGGGGACAGACAGGTTGGTATCAGTGGGTATGGAGGATGAGAGGGAAAAAGGGGCACAAAAATTTGCAATCATGGTATAAGTTGGTTGCAGGGATGGTGGTACAGTATGGAGAAAAACCGAATGATTCTGTAACATCTTTGTATGTTGACAGATAGTAACTGCACTCGTGGGGATGAGGATTAATTAATGTGGGTAACTGGTGAACCACTGCATTGTATATTTGAAACTAATATAAGATTGTATATCAATGGTACTTCAATAAAAAAGAAAAAAGAAAATGACAATTTCATGTTTTTTTTCTTCAAACTTTGGATACCTTTGTAAGAGAAAGATAGCATTGGCCTACTTTAGGAAAGTATTACAAAGTTTAACTCAAAATTCATAACTCAACATAACCTAGATCACATACCTCAACTTTTAAAGACTGTTTTTTCACTTGCTGGGGGAATAAAACTTTAAACACTGTCTGCTTTCCCTGAGAGTTTGTTCAAAACTAGCAAATCATCCACCATGGTTTCGGCTCAACCTGTGTGCTTTAGGGATGGACAGGGTAATTCGACCAGAGAGCATCCTTTAATGTCCCACTAATCCCCTCAATGTTTCACTTTGATAATGGGTTTTTCTCCCTTGGAGTGCTTTGCGCTGAAGACAATATCAATATAGTAAAGCTTTGACACATTATGTTGAGACACCTGTCCACAGCAATTCCACATAACTGAATAATGGTCTACATGCTGTGTCCCAACTGACCTCCAAGGGAACTCCAAAGATCAAGTAGGGTTCAGTGTATATGTTCCTGCACTGTTTCAATATCGTGTTAACAACATATCTGTCCCCTTGAGCAGAAACAGAGGGTGAGAATGGAAAAATAAAAAGGAGGAGAAAGAGAGAAAAGTTATTGCTTATATGCCAGAAGAAAGAGAAATACCATATGATTTGATTTCACTTTTATGTAGAATCTAAATGCAAAACAAAATAAACAAAACAGTAATTGACTCATAGACATTGAGAAGTGACAAGTGGTTACTGGGGGGAGGGTTTGGAGTCAGTGAGTGCAACAGGTGAAGGGGACAAAAGGCACAAAATTTAAATCATAATATAAATTAGTTATGGGGATGAGAGTACAGAAAAGGAAACATAGTTAATAGTTATGTGACATCTTTTTCTGTTGACAGTAAGTACACTAGTTGGGGTGAGCATTTAATAATGTAGATAACTGTCAAATCACTAGTTGTATAATTAAAGCCAGTACAATACTGTATATTAACTATGCTTCAATTATAAAATATATAAAAAATAATTGCTTAGATAGAGTGTATAATCATGGTAATGTTTGCATTATCCAGTAATATCAATAAGAACAACACTTAAAGAAAATTCTGATAAAACATTTTCCCAAATATGTTTAGATTTCAAATAATTTTAGTGGAGAAGGAAGTAAAAAATGTAACAGCTAAATAATTTGGGGCTTCTCATCAATTTTTGATAAAGAGAAAGCTCTTGTTTTCAAGAAATAGGAAAAGCTAGAACACTTCAAAAATTTTCCCACGTGCTTCCAGATTCCTGTTCCAAGTTATACCCATGCCTTTAAAACTCACAATGATTTTTACTAAGCTTCTCTGTCCTCTACATATCAGCATTTATTTCCTTTTTGAAAAATCCAACTTCTAGGGGAAATATATTTCCTTCATGTCCTGTGTCTCAGGCAATTATTTCCCGAGGAAAGGATGAGACATTTTGAGCAATTATGAGTGGACCTTCATAGACTCTATGGTTTAGACGCTTAGTTTTGCTTACATTCTATTTCTCAGATTCTAAGTCCTTGGAGACCCTGCCATTAACTCCCAACCCAGACTGGAGGCTGACATCACTGCCCTTTCCTCCAGTGAGACAAAAGATGAGATCCCACTGCATTTCATTAGAAAAAACTCTTCTGCAACCTTTGGAGTATTTCTAATATGTGTATGACTATTGATCCTAAGATGCTCATTTGCTTCTAAAGCATCCAGCAATTTAAATGCAGGTCTGAGTCCACTAACCTTTACATTGAGTCCAACAATCTCAGTTAAGCTTCAGTGGAGAGGGACATTGAGAGACACAGTCCTCTGACTTTGGGATTGATAGCATGGATTTTAAGATGTTGAGCCACCAAATGCCTCATTGATTTTTACTTTACATTGGTTTTAAACCAGGTTTCAGGGTGAATAACTTACCTTCAGATTCTCATTAATGAACCAGAGATGCCAGGGTTGAAAGTTCCCCAGAAGTCTTAATTTTTGGCATCTATAACAGTTCTCAAGTGATGTCAGTGGCATTCTTATGAACACATAAAATTTATGGTCCCTCTTGGGAGCAGCATTCTAATGAAACTGCAGTGTCTTCTCCGTTTTTGGGATAAGTGGCATCTATTCTCAGAGACTAGTCATCTAATGTTCTTATCTTCTAGAACATACACAAATTTCAAACCAATCTATATGAATCTGTACATTGGTTTGTGCCAAATAATTGCCTCCCCATATATCCTGGACGGTACACCTCCCTGGTGCCTTCTTTATTTTTCTGTCACCTAGTAAAGTCTTGTTTGCTTTCCCACATTCATCAAAGTTGCTTTCTGGATGATGTCTTCATCCTCATTATTTCCTGATATCATGATTGCATTTAGTAGAAAACATATGACTGTTAGCCCATTTGAATCAACTTACCAATTTCCAAATCCCTTAGAAGAATTTTTATTGAAATTGATTCTAGTTCAATGTAGGGTACACTTACATACATACTAAATATAACAAGCAATAATATTGTATATTCCTCTATTTTAAAAAAGCATTTTAATATTCTCAGCAATGGGCATAGATTGAGTACACAAGCATTGCACAGAGTTTGTTAAATCCATCACTAATACTCCATTTTCTGGTCCAAACGTGTTTGCAAGTGCTGTCATTAAAAAAAAAATCACAGACTTTGTGACTTAAACAACAGATATTATTTCATTACAGATGTGAAGCTTGAAGTCCAAGACCAAAGTGTGAGCAGAGTTGGTTTCCTCTAAGTTGTATTTCCTTGACTTGCAAAAGGCTACCTCTGCCTGTGTATATATATGGGCACATCCATCTGTGCAAAGTGCCCCTAGTGCCTCCCTGTGTGTACTAATCTCCTCTTCTTAAAAGGACAACAGTCAAATTGGAATAGGCCACCCTAAAGGCCTCACTTTAACCCAATTGTGCCTTCAAATCTCTATCGCCAGAGTCATTTTGCGATGTCCTGTGGATTAGGAATTCAACACATGAAATGTCTGAAGACACATTTCAACTCATAACACCATCAGTGCATATAATGCACATAAAATCTTAGCATACAAATGAGATGTCTCAAAAAGAAATGCTAACATAAAAATTAGAAAGTATAGAATTGGAAATTTAAGTTTCTGAAAGGAAAATTTTGCAGAAAGCAGATAAATTGAACATAAAGTGATAGAAATTATGCAGTGAAGGAGAAGGATATAAAAGATAATTTTCCACAAATAATTTGTAGACACAATAGCCAGTATTTCCTCTAATTTAATGACATAGAAATCTGTAGATAAAAGGTACTAAAATAAACACCAAACAGAAAACACACATACAGATAACCCAAAGATAAATTGTTTTAAAATTATTGAGAGCAAAGTATAAACAGCAAATCTTGAAAGCATCAAAAACAAAAGTATGTAAAAGGGAAAAAGTGCTCCAAATAATGGATGATTTCTTACTAGAAATAATGATAGCCCAAAGAGGGTAGAAAGATATTTTAAAAGTACTGAAAGGGAAAAACTGGTCAACAGAAATTTTAATGTCCATCAAAACTATGATTGGGTGTAGAAAGGAAAATAAAGGAATCATTATATAAAGGACTAAGATAATGTGTTGATGACAGAATTGTTCAAGAAGGCATACTAAAGTAAATTAATCAAACAGAAGGAAATAATACAAGATGTGAAAGTCCATTTCTGAGAAAAATAGTGAATAGCAAAATAAATGGTAAATATATGCATAAATGCCAAACATATATTTTTCTTATTCGATGATTCTTTATTTCTTCATGAGACCTATAACTTTAGAAAGTATGTGTATTACGTCTCCTTGTGTGGTTTGTAGCATGTATAGTAATAGTATATATGAAAGGGTAAAAAAATCAATGGGATTATCTGATTTTATACAACTGCAAAACATATTTTACAGAAGGAGTAGGTTCTTAATTTTAAATGACTTAGCAAAGTACACTGTATTTCCTAGGACAGCTATATGCAATAAAAATAGCAAGAAAACCAATAAAATGTAGATTCTAACAAACATTCAAATAATAACTAAAAATAGCAAGGAAAGAAGAAACAGCAGACAAAAGAAAACAGGTGGAAACAAAAAATAATGGAAGACTCAATAAATTGGAATATTTTGTTCTAGAGTGTTTCTTTTTTAAAGATAAAAGATATTTGGTGCAGTTATTTGGGAGTATCTGAAGCAGGAAATCTCTACATGGGCAAAATAATCCTTTCTTTGGTTAACTGTTTTGGCTAAACTCAAACAATTGGATATGTAAAAACTTGAGTTTATGGGCACTGGGTTTTGAATATAGTCATAGAATGCTGTGAGGAAGAGGAAGTAAAAAACAGGCTGATAAACAGCCATTGGCTCAGTTAGATATTACCCTGAAGATGTACCTCCTGTATTCAATACCTTTCAAAGGTTTTTTTAAAATTTATTGCATTATTCATAATTGCAAAATTTTGTAAAGTACCTGAATGTCAAACACAAGATATTGGTAAAACTATGTTATATATAATAGAGTAGGTTATTCATTGACTATAACATATAAGAAAGGCAATCATGTGAACTGGTAAGTAACGATTCCCAGCAAGTAGTCAGATAAAAAGCTAATGCAAGAGAATCTACATACTATATTGTGAAATAAGAAAACATACATGGCTCTTCTTTTTAAAAATGAAACACAAGTGTGAGTAAAATTGCAGTATTTCCAGAATCTCTCCCCCGGCCTTAGTGCATCTCCATATCAATAGATTTTTGCCAGCAGGTGGGCATAATTAGCCCATCTGCATATCAATAGGTGATTACAAGGGGAAGTGAGGACATATCTAGACTGGAGGGATTGGGTGGGACACCTTTTTGCAGCCAGTTCATGAGAGACACAGTTGAGCAGTAGTGTATGACTGCATGTAGGCAATAAGCAAGTGTTTCCCACTTTATTTCTCCCTTTGAGTGGTTCTGGCTGCAAAGATTATTTGCCCAGGGCTGGGAACTTATTCCTCAGCCCAACCCCGGGTTACATCTGGCAATAGTCAGTAGGACCTCTGAACCCCAAATCTGTCTTTGTGAGTGTGAGACTTAGGCAGGCTGCCCTTAGAGATGATGGAGAGATACCAGGAAATGTCCCTGTAGATGGTGGGGAGGGCCCAGAGGCTCCAGCGGTGGAGGGTGTGGCATTAGCCAGGAGACCCATATCTGTGGGGATCCCAGCTGGGGAGCACCTAGTGGGAAATTTAGACTAGGGTAAGTCTCCTACTAGATGGATGGGCCTTTCCCAGATTTGGGGAAGGGTGGAGACACCAGGAGCTCTGGAATTAGCCTTCTGAGAAAAGGAAGACTGCTTAGAGTCCCTGAGTGGACATGTCAAAGCCAGAACTGTGGTATGTTTGTTTCTCGAGGTAGGGGAAAGTGTTTTTGAGGATAGACACACAATTTGGCATCACTTGGAGGAGCTGCATGGTGACCTATAGGGAGCCCTTAAAAGGGACATTTCTTGAGAAGAGAGGCTTTGCTACTGGAAGATATATTAGCAGTGAGAGAGGAGGCAGCATGAGAATTCACTTTGCAGGAGGCTGTATGGGAGGGGAATGAAAGAGTGGTGACTTCAGCCCTGGACATGGTGGAGGAGATGTCGGGAGAGGATGAAGGGGTGGGGATGAGGGCTGACCTGTTGCTGAGGCTACAGCCCGAGGCATTAGCACCTCTCATATTAAAGGCCTGCATGGTTGTAAATAAGAAAATAAAAATGCAACAACCACGTGCTCCTCAGGAGAAGGAGCTGCCCCTCCCCAGGTTGTGGACCACTCCATGCTCCGCCCCTATACCCAGGATGAGCTGATGGACATGAGCATCCAGTTTCAGCAGAAGCCCTCAGAACCTCTGCCTACATGGCATTTGTGTCTTTGGGATATGAGGGTTGAAAACATTCTTATGTCCGCGTCTGAAATGGGTAGACTGGCTTTGCTGATGACTCACCCTTCTCTCTGGCAGTGGTTTCAAATTGGCCATCACACCTCAGAGAATCAGGAACTTCTGGATTGGCCGATAGCAGCCATCAGGGCAGTTTGGCCTAATCAGGGTGATTTACCATACTTACCCACTAGCTGGAAAACATATGCAAAGCTCCAGCAGGTGTTATGCGAGTTGGGCATGGAAAATATCATCTATAATATGGACCCTCAGGGCCCCAATGAGGAGCTGTTCACTGTAGGAATGAGAAATCTGGTTCTCCATACAGCTCTCCATCTCTTCTTGGGTCCCTAGTGACTATTCTTGCCCCCCACATAGGGCAACCCATAAGTGAGGCTTCTCGTAGTTTAGCAGATCTGGAGGAGATTGAAACAATAAGAGAATGGAAGGAAGTACAGGCTACAGTTGAAAGTAGAGGGGTAAAGGGCCCTGTGAAGTTCTCAAGGACCCAGATGTGGATTGTTTTGATAAAGGCCAGGGTAGTGAAAGAGAAACTTGATGGGCAACCCAGTAAGACCTTGTTAGAATTGTGGCACCAATTAAAGCCAGAGCAGCAGTTCTAGCTGCTGAGGTCCAGGATATGGAGGCCAGAGGCACAGCTCCAGGTCTGGCCTGTATCCCTGCAGGAAAGTACTCAGGCTCTGCCTGGGCCCTCACCCACACAGGAGGAAGATTGGGCATTGTGCTTTGACTGAGGTGGGGATCAAGGCCCCCACCTTAGGGGATGTGGTGGGTACCAGAGGTCACATGTAGAATTAGCAATTCATTGATCCCCCATGAATGTACAAATTGTCCTGGCACTGGTGGACAAAGGAGCTGAATGTTATATGATTAATGGCAACTCTGAGTATTTTCCTGGGACCCCAGCTGTGAAAGGCAGCTATGGGGGTGAGCCAATTAGACTGAATAAAGACCTGCCACTTGATGGGAGAATCAGCAGAACCTGTAGGATCTCATTTGGAATTGACATTCTCTACTGTAATTTTGTTCCTGTTTATTTTTAAGTGTTCTTTTTGTTTCACTGGAAATGAATGATGATGCTCAGTTTTAAACATTACAAGTGTACAGGTTGCCTTCTTACAATAAAACTAAATGCATACACACATAAGAAAAAAGGTCTCAAGGACCCAGATGTGGTAATGCCCCACACAGGGGATAGGGCATTACACCAAAAGAGTATACTGAGTATATTTCTCCCATCCCTGAATATACTTTGGGTATGGATATCCTGCAGCACTTGATGTTCAGACCACTGCCGGTGAGTTCAGACTGAGGGTATGTGTGGTAAAGGCCGTTCTCAGGGGACTAGCTAAGCACCTACCTGTAACTCTGCCTGTACCTCAGTGGGAGACAAATACTAAGCAGTATAAAAAGCCTAGGGACACAAGGAATTTGGATAAACTCTACAGGAGTTGGAGAAGTTGGGCATCATAAAGGCCACTCCTAGTCCTTTTAATTCCCTGGTGTGGCTAGTGAAGAAGCCAGGCAGATCCAGGCATATGACCATGGATTACAGGGTATTGAATAAAGTCACACCCCCTTTACATGCTGCTGTCCCCTCTAGAGCATCCCTTTGTGGACACACTCAGTCATGAATGAGAAATGTATAATTATGTTGTGGACCTTGCTAATGCTGTGTTCCGTACTGCCATAACAAAAGGAAGTCAGAAAGAGTTTGTTTTCACATGGGTAAGCTTGCAATGTCCCTTCCCTGTCCTTTCACAGGCATACCTCCACAGTCCCACCATTTGTCATAGTCTAGGAACTACCCTAGACTGCTGCAACTTCTACAGGAGAAAGAATGGGCTATGAACAGCACTAGAGTTCAGGGACCTGGTTTGTTAGCAAAGTTCCTGCGGGTTGTCTGATTGGGTAAAGTTAAAGTTATTGCAGAAGCAGTCATAGAAAAAGTCCATCCCCACCCCTACCACTGTGACAGTATTACAAGGGTTTTTGGGTCTTTTGGGCTACTCTGTAGTGTTTAGCCTGCTGTTGGCACAAATTCTTAAGCCCTTATACCAGATGGTATGGAAGGGCATCAGGTGTGACTGAGACAAAACATATACAGCTTCTTTTACTGCTGATAAATGGGTAGTCAGGGCTGTACAGTCCTTGAATGTGATGGACTCATCAAGGCCCTATGAACTAAATGTTCATGGAACTGAAGATGGTTATGCATGGGGCCTTTGGCAGCAGCTTGAATGGACCTGTTAACCTATTGGATTCTGGTCATAACTATGGAAAGGAGCAGAGGTCCAGTACACCTTGACAGAGCAACAACTGGCTGCTGTGTACCATGACTTGCTGACTACTGAGCCCATCACTGGAACAACTCTGACTTACGTAATAACCACCTATCCCATCACAGGGTGTGAGACTGGAACCAAAGGCCATGAAATGGCATGGCATATATACCTAAACTGTCCAAATTATCACATACTTACAGCAGCATAGCACCCTGTGCAATAGCCCCTTAGTGGAGAACTCCAATACTTATTGGGGCCAGTGATATACACCTGCTAAAAGCAGGAAGACCTTGTTTTGAGCCATTTGCAGCCATGAGTCCTTATCAAGAGGAAAAAGCCTTTATATCTGAAGATGCTTGGTATACAGATGGCTCCATTAATGGCTCCCCTAAGTAGAGAGCTGTGGCTTTCCATCCTATAACTGAGACAATCTGGATGGAGGATGGAGAAGGGAAGAACAGGCACTGGGCTGAGATACAGGCAATATGCCTCATGATAACCCAGGAGACCTCCCCTATATTTGTCTGCCCTGACAGCTGGTCTTTCTGTTGGGACTTGACTCTATAGCTACCATTATGGCACCATGCCAATGGGATGGTTTTTCACTGGCCTCTTTGGGGGCAAGAGTTGTGGCAAGACTTAGGGGCCTCTGGTCAAACTAAGGCAGTTATCATAGATCATATGGTTGGCCATTTGCCTTTGGCATCCCCAGGGAATGAAGAAGCAGACACATTGACCCAGGTGTGTTGGCTAGAAGGGAAGCCTGCCTATGATGTGGCCCAATAGTTACATCAGCATTGGTTGCATGTGGGGCAAAAGACAATGGGGGCTGTAGTCTGTCAGTGGGGCTTGCTGTTGACCTTTCAATAAGTCAGCAGAACCCAGAAAGAATGCCTTGTGTGCTCTAAAAGGGACTTACAATAAATCCTACAGCAACACGGGACTATAGTAAAAGGTATGATATGCTTGTCAGGTTGCAGATAGGCTCTACTGGGCCTCTGCCCGTATCAGAAGGATATCAGTATGCTGTTACCTGTGTGGACACAGCTACTGGACTGTTAGTTGCTTTTCTTGCACTTCGTGCGATCAGCAAACCACCAAAAGGGGTCTAGAGCGTCTCTTTGCAGCCTATGGCCAGCCACAGGTGACAGAGTGATCAAGGCACCCACTTTACTGGACACATGTTACAAGAATTTGTACATCAGTTAGAAATAAAGTGGAAGTTTCGTGTACCGTATAACCTTACCAGGGCAGGTATGAAAGAGAGGTACAATGGTTTGCTGAAATCTGGCCTGAACTTGGACACCAATAGTCTATGGGGATTTTCGGTTCACTTATGCACAATTCTATGCTGTTTGAATGAGAAGCCCTGAAAAGGAGCCTTGAGCCCCATGGATATGCTAACACACATTACTGCCTCTCCTACACACCTGTATGTGCAAACCAGAGAAGAGTTATTGAAGCTAGAATATGACCAGCAAAGCAACACCCTACTGTCAGCCCCAAATGCATTAAACCCTGGAGCTTCTGTTGAGTGGACGTGGCCCTGGACATTCTGACACATGGACGAGAAATGGCTGGCCCTCCTGGCACCTTGGGGAAAAGGCCTGGAAGCTGGCCTCCTGTATGTTCCTATAGTAACAGCAGAGTGACCCCAATGGTCATGGTAGTGTACCCAAAACGCTCAGGATGTCAGAGCATCTTACAGGGAAGGTTTGTTTTATCTTTTTGGCCTGTAAATGTACCTCCCATTTCAATAAACGAAGAAATTGAATCCCGCAGGGTTTTTGTGCCTTGCCAAAAATCATAGTGATAAAAACATGGGATTTAGACTAAAATCTAAGTGTCGGGCCTGGCCCAGGTACTATACACAACATGTCACCAAGGCATGAATTTGAATCTGGCTATGTCTGACACAGAGGTCAGGCCTTGTACCAGGAGGCAGCGCTATATATTGACCCATCTGTAACTCCCACAGGGAGGGGAGTAAAAGTCTGGTGTTCTAGACCAGGACGAGATCCCATTCCTGCCAATGTCCCGTCACAGGACCACTCTCTTCCATGCATCCTAACTGATGGACAAGATTTGCCTATGCTGGTGTCATTAAAACATGTATCTTATCTTCTTTAAGGTTATTTTCTTCTACAGTCCCTGTGGCCTGGACCTGCTCCCTGGCCTCAGTTTCCTCATGATGATTGCTGTGAACTCCTTACCTGTTCAGCTGCTGACCGCCTGTGGAATGGGTGAGTTATGGACTTAAACTGCATAGGACTTTGGACCTAGCTGAATCCTCTGGCCTGAGGATTATCATGATTTTATTGCTATTGTTGTTGTATATTATTAGTCTTGTTACAGTGCTCCACCCTTCTCACACAGGTGTCATTGTGAAAGATGGGGAGTGAGTAGATTATGAGGTGAGATTTCTGAAGAGGTGTGCACTGGATAAAATTGTAATATTTCCAGAACCTCTCAGATCTGGCATTAGTGCATTTCCATATCAATAGGCATTTCCAAAGAGTGGGAGAGGTCTATCTCTATATCTATAGATAATTACAAGGGGGAGTGAGAGCATGACTGGACCAGAGAGGCTGGGTGGAGTCTCTTTTTGGAGCTGAGTCACGAGAGACACTGGTGAGGAAAAGTAGACAACTGCGTGTAGCAATAAATGTGTTTCTTCCACTTTTTTCTCACTTTGACTGATTTTGGCTTCAAAGGTAATTTTCCCCAGGCTATGAACATATTTTTCCCTGAGTTACAACAGGAAAGATAATCCTTCAAACCATGAGAGTGATTTCTTCTGAGGTGCTGAGAGAAATAGTGAAGAGGATCAGAAGTGAGTGGGATTGTGTTGAGTATACATTTTATTGTTTATACATATATAATTTATAAGTTTTTATTTATTTACTTATTTATATAAATATATTTATTTGTATTATTTTTCTTTTAGGCAGCATATTTATAATCTGTGTATGCAAAAGGTAAGTCATGAGAGGTGTAGGTAAAAATAAAATTGAATGTATATTGACTCAAATGAAATAACTGCATTTCAAATGAAAAACACGTGTTGATTTTTTTTAAAAAAGGAAACAATTCGATATAACTTTCCCACAGTGTACTCTGAATATTTGTACTTAGTCTAGAAGGGGGAAAAGCTCTACAATGAATTTTAAACTATTTTATATAAGCAGGACATTGTGTTGGTGTTAATATGGAAGTAATAAATTGTCATTCATATTTTAATATGTGAAAACAATAAATTTTCTAATTTTTATACCTGTCTTTCCAGTTTGGAAATTTAGAAGAAGTGGAGGAAAGGAGGCATCCAGTGGGTGTTGTACTGAAATCAGCAATCACCAGTGGGAACCCATAATATAAGTTCTCCCAACAAGACATAGAATCTGTGAAACGTCAGTGGCAGTGGCCAAACCTTAGGCCCATATCTTAGTTACTAAATACCAGTTCAGAAACCTCTCTTTCCTTCTTATTCATAGGTGTTAATCTCTCAAGCCCCAGAGATCACAACTGAAGTGCAAATAAATAAAAACAGTAACATCTCAAAATCCAGTGAATAAAAGAAATATATGTTGTCCTAGTGTGCCTTGAGTTGGCTCCTAATGAAATATTCTGGTAAAAAATACTAACCTAAAAATTATGAGGAAAAAAAGAAAATCCCAAATGATGGCACATTGCCTTAATAAACAGTCATGTGTTTCAAAAAATGTCAATGTCAAGAAAGACAAAGACTGAAGAACTGTTTCAGGTTATGGAAGACTAAAGAGACACTGCAACTAAACACAACCCTTCATCTTGAAATGCAAAAGTTAAAAGAAATCGACAAGACCATGGATACAATTAAATATAATTATATTATACTTAATATCTTTTATCTCATGCCTCTAATGCAACAAAGGATTGAAAATAGAGGATACGAGAGGTTAGGTTATTTTAGAGTTCTTCAAACTATACTTGAACCTTTCTGTAAGTTTAAAATTATTTGAAAACAGGGTGCATCAGAGTAAAATATATGTATCAAATAAGCCATGTATATTTTGCAATAATTTAAAACTTTATTTAAAGTCATATTTAGTATGTCAATATAGTCATAATTTAATAAACTTATTATTATTATAATTCAAAAATTTGGGTCATATTCATTCTTCATGCCAAAAGTCTGTCTTAAGCAACACACCTATCTGATTTTTATTTTAAAATGTGCCTTCCTGTTTGGCAAAAACACAATTTATTTCATATTCATGAAAAATATGTCAATATTTAAGAATATTAAAATATAATCATATCAGTATTGCTGTATATATGATGGCTAAAGATCATTTAATTCTCTTCATAGTATTTGATACTGTTAGTGGGGGTTGATTTATTTTCCTCAGTTCTTGTACCCACCACAACAAAGAATTGAAGGGAGAGACACATTAGTGAGCAGAGTAAAACTTTTATTTGAATGCACCCCAAGAAGCAGGCCAGGGTCAAGGCATATGAAGGCAGGTTTACTTGAATAAAGCAGAGAGGAAGGAAGAAGTAAGAAAAGGATCCTCATTGAACTGCTACTCAGCAAGGGACACATCCCCTGCCAACTCCTTAAGCTAGGGTCACCTGGTGTCCAGTGTTTTCCTTGGATCTGCACAGAATGGGAACTAAGCCCCTCCCACCTAGGATGTTGGCGAGCTGCAGAGCACTGGATGGAGTGAGATTATACTCTGAGAACTTCACAAAGATAAAGAAAGGAGATTTTCAGGCAGGCTACTAAAGAGCAGGATGGTACAGCTGCAATCCTGTCTGGATCACCCAGGCGACAGGGACTTGCAAGCCCCAGGTCAGAGCTCTCAGCAGCCCCTCCCTGCTTACATGAAGTAGGAGAGAGAGTGACACACTCAAAGAAAGGCAAGTGTGGGCAACCTCAGGGAGAAGGTGCACTTCAGGGTTTAGGGTCTGGTTTTTATAGGGCTTTCTTGGGTAAGGGTCAGCATAAGGCATGAACAGGTGATTTATAATTCCTTTGAAGTTTTGTCTTAAGAATAGGGTTATTTAGGTGAATATGTTGGTTTGGGACCTCAGCATTCTTTGTCCACACAGGTTTATTTACACTTCTGAGGTAGGTTTCCAGTCCTAGTTGCAAAGTTACTTGGTTAGGGGCTGGAGAAAAGGAAAAAACAGCGTATAGGTTAAGTTAAAGAATAAAATGGGCCTTTCATCAGGCTAAGTAGATTTTACAATGGCATCATCTAATTGATACAATGAAGACATGGGCCATGCTCAGATACTGTTCCTTGTTTGGGGAATATCTGCATATGCCAAGTTACTCCTGGGCTTTGCAGCTTCCACTAATTAACCCATTAACTCTACTCCTTTCTGACTCTCTAGTTTTATCTGGTTAACTCTTTGAGTTCCTTCTAGTTGGCTTTACTGGCGTTATTCTCTCTCCACCCCTCTTATATCTATCCTTCTGCCTAACATTCCCCCCTCGAGCAGTTGGGATCCAAATCAGCGGGATGAGGGGCGACGGCCAATCTGGCTGATCACTGCTTGTGAGGGATGGTGTGGTCATTGGGTCCCTCTGCTAGCTTACTGTGGGATGGTGTAGAATGGCACAATACGGGTTCCCATTGGGCTTGGGAAGTTGGCTGGTTCATCCATAGGTTAGGGCTTGAATCTTCATGACAGCAGGAATTTACTCTCAAGGGACTGTAGTTTGGAAGAAATAAATTCAGTTAAGAGGTTTAGTAAGCATGGTTCACACATTGGGACTAGTAAAAGAATTAGTGGGAGTCCAGTGAAGGATAGTTGCCAGGATGCTGGTAATAAAAGTGGGACTGAATTCATGATTCTGAGAGCCTCTGATGAATCTGAGAGACTTGATCAGCTGGTTTCTTCACTGATTGTCAGAGACAGAGGTTAAAATCCTTGTCTGAGCAATAAGTGGAGTTGGATTTTCCATTCTGGAAGAAACAAACTTGACTAGAAGATTAAGAATGCATGGCTAAATATGAGAACTAGGAACAGTAAGACTCCAACTGAAACAATGGGAGAAAATTGGAACATTTGGAGAGTCATAGCCATATATTTTTTGGAAAGCAGAATTCAGGATCCAGTCTATTTCACAATGACAAGTATTAGAATCTCGTATAGATAAGGCTGCACTACTGAAATATAATTCTTTTCTCCCCAAATCACCTTCATTTTTATTAGAGGCAACCATATTAAGACTAATTTGTTTAGCTACAAATTAAAATTGAAAATAATTTTAGTTTAAAAGTTTAAAATAAGTTTAGCTTCAAAACACTTGGCTTGATTATTTACATAAATGCAGCAAGAACAGCAGTTGATTGCACAGGCTCTTTTAAATGTGCTTTGCTGGAACTTTTCATAAGGAGTTGCAGATTGAACTTTTAAAGGCCTCTCCAGGACAGGAAGTCCAAGCCTTCAGTACCTGTAGAAATTGGGTGAATTACTCTCTTCTGAAGGACCCCAAGATATCCTGAGGTTCCTGCACCTGCCAGGAAGTGACCTTCTTACTCATCCAGTAAGACAGCTGGGAACCCTGTAAGCAAGGTACCAGGCCAGTTCTTCCAAGGGACTTTATTGGCTCCATAAAGTCAACGTTAGTTCCTTAAACCTGTCTGGTGATATCTGAGTATATGTATGTCTCTCTCAAATATGTCATTTCAGTCAAAGCTTTGGTAATATAAGTAGTGTTTTCACTTGTGTCCTGTCACAGGGAGAGCAAATTCTTATTGAACTTATTCAAATAAGAATATTGCCATAAAATATAAAAATACTCAGTGAGAGTTTCTAAATTCTGGAGGTTTCAGGTGTAGAGAGAAAAAATGAATGTCTCAATTTTGTTTAAAATGTATAATTTCCTAATCTGTTGTAAGTCAGCTTAAGAGAAAGGTTTAAAACAGGCACTTAATTAAAAAGATCAACAATGTATGAAATAAAATGTCATAAAAATTAAAATCATGACCCTTAGTTTACTCAATCTAATGTAATTAAATCTTGTTCTGCTTGAATCTAGTTTTTTTCAAATAGTTCTAGAGTAAAACAGTATATACACATGACAAAATACTTTAAAATCTCAGTAAATATCAAATACAGAAGGTTTCAGCTGTTGCAAAACTTAGCTCTTAGCTCT